>JAVDPK010027626.1:0-27476 GCA_034780415.1 Cichlasoma orientale
TCTAGAGTTGTCTTTCACATTAAGTAAACAGCTCAAGCAATATCTCACCTCATACTTTTCTTAAAAATAACTCTTTCTATTTACAGTTTTTTTTTTAAATTCTCACATCAACCAGTCTCCTCTCCTCTCCTCTCCTCTCCTCTCAGTATCGGTGCCCTGGTGGGTCTGTCTATTGCAGCGGTCGTCCTCCTTGCCTTCCTCATCACTGTGTGTGTCCTCTGCTACCTCTTTATCGTCACCAAACCCAGTCGTCGTCTTGACAACGGCCTACCCCTAAGAGCGCCAGGTTAGTATGTGTGAATTCACTCCGATAACAGGAATTTATTTCTGTGCGTAGTTTCTGATAAAATCTCAACATTTTTTTACTTTTTTGTATATTTTGTACACTAAACACATTTGAAAATGTGAAAATGTGAAATGTGAAAAAGTAGAGTAGGAGGCTTGAGAGCACATAATGAATTGCATTCTGTGCAACTGTCTGTGGCTTTTTGGCAGGAGATCCCAGTGAAGGACCGAGCCGTGTGAGGGCGACCTGTGCCTCTGCTCCACAAAGATTCAAAAATCCCTTCATGAACAGGAAGGTGGATTGTGACAATCAGTCGCCAGACCCCGAGCACCTTTTCCAGAGGTGTTTCACACCTACGGTCACTGGAGTGAAAGTGGAAAGTCCTTCATAAATGACTTCTCACTTAAAATAAGAACAGGAACATGCTGTCAGTAAGGCAAATCAATCAGGAAGCAGGCCTGTGGTTCCAGCAGACAACTATGAATGAGAGGAGAGCTTCTGATATAAAGTGAGCAATCGAGTCGCGGTGGCTGAGAGGAATAAATACTGAGTAATACTGCTTTAAACCACTCTCATGAAGAACATGCTCTAAAGGCTCTGAAGTCTCTTGGCTTGGTGACATTTTTCATGCATTAACGTTATCCTCATGGCTTCCTCATGAGTAGAAATTACTTATCCTCCTACTTATCTTTCTGGAAAAGAATGCATACAATTGGCTTTATGAAAGCCAAAGAATCATTAAGAGCACATGAATCATCGAGGCGTGCGCAGTTTACATCAAGGACATACAATTCTGTTCACATTTATGCGTTGAAGATGTTGCATTTGGGTAAGAGAACGACAGCGAGCGTATAAAGTCAGGAGGCACCCTGATTTGTATCTGCCTGCTACATTTTACTCAGGGACTGAGGGATTTGTGGGGGTGAGATGTTCCCACCACAAAACAAAACAGCACAGTTGACTTTTCAGATCTTTAAAATGACTTGTGTTTACACTCTCTGGACAAGCAACCTCAAGCAAAGCCCCCTTTGTGATGACTGGAGGCGGGCTTGGATTGTTGGGCATCTTTTATTCTGACGCTGGATTTAGTGGTTTCTGTTTTGTCTCCTGCTGGCAGCCCGATACTGCTTTCTATTAACCATGGCCACCATGTTTCTCTAACATTTAGCCTGGCGAATCTGCCTATTATTGTGAAGAATGAACCAGACAGCATGTTGTCTTACAGAAACAAAACCTCTTTTATTTCAATAAATCTGTAAGGCAGAAGAAGAGCCGAGGCAGAGGGTGCTCTGATTCGAAATGCTGAACCTGAATGCAATAGCAAGGTGCTACATCAGCGGATCACATGCAAGCACGCATTCCTGATGGAGACTAGATTTCCACTAATAAACTGTGATTTTTGTGATATAAGATCAATTAACTGGTGATGGCAACACATTTTTAGAGCTGTAAAGCTTGTCTGATTTTGTGCAGTGTCTGGGCGTACTATGAAAAGCCTTGAAATTCATGTGTGTGCTACTGAAATGGCACTTTGCAGCTGTATTTAAAGGATGACATTAAGCAACATGCTCCTCCAATGCAGACTCGTGCCCGGGAAACTGAATGAATAGATAGGTGGTTCTTGAAAGAAGCTTACCTTTCATTGTAACAGCGCCCTCTGCTGGCTTTAGTAATTATGAGAGAATGAAAGAAGAAAGTCCTTGGAGGAAGGAGGTCAGGGTGGATGGATGGGCTGACAAAATGTTTTACTTTCAAATGGTCCTAAGAAGTTATTTTCTTTTAACCACTAGTCCATGATCTCAGCTTAACCTCATCCGTGTAACAGTGTCAAAAGATATCTGTTTTAATCTAACCCCATTTTCTCCTCACACACCCAACCAAGTTGCTTCTGTGCCTAAATCTAACCAAATCAAGCTTAAAAACATCTGTGATCAAAGATGCAAGTTTTTCAGGACAAAATCAAAGCTTTCTGACCACCAAGCCGGGTCGTTAAGAACATTTTGTCAGTCTTTTATTTCTTTTTTTAATGCAAAGATTGTTTTCTATTCTTAGGGCACGGAAAACATGATGGTGCAGAGAGCAAACGTTATACAGACACGGTCAATTTTGATCAGTTTCAGTATTGCTCATCACTTTAGCTTTCAAGCTTTCGTGTGAAGAGTTCTGAACTGTAGAAGCTGCTGTTTTGTGAACTCACTAGAAGTCTGTGCTCAGTGTCTACGAGATAATCAGCTCTTTAAGTGCACTTGTTTTTTGTTTTTTTTGTTAATCTGAAAGTTGATTCTAAATTAATGCAAAACGTCTCATGTTTGTGGTTTGCTTGTGCGTGTTTTTTTGTTTTCTTTTTCGGGTACTGACCTCAGCTTTCATTTTCCTTGTGAACATTGTGCTATTTTCTCCATTAAAATGTGCTCCAAAAATGAAAAAAGAAAGAATTAAAGTATAACAGAAGGAGCCTCATTTAACAAATTTGTGTTTTTGCTAGAATGCAAGTATGAGCTCTGCTCAAAGGATGAAAGAGGAAAGCAGGACGTTTGCTCAGTTTTGTCCACATATGTTTAATTGCAGAGGTTTTCAAATGCTTTACACGCTGCTCTTGAAAGAGCATCAATAAAACCTGAATAAAAAACCCCAATAACATTATGTTTAATGCAGAGTTGGTCCCTGATCAACTGCTCTGTCCAGACCGCTCATATCTTTAACATTGTGAGCACGATGGAGAATGGAAATTATTAATGGAAACCAGATCTTAAAAATAACAGCACTTGTGACACTCAGTCAGTCCCTTTTGATTGTCTTTGGTCGATAATTCGATATATATATTTTTTTTTTTAGCACAAACATGCTTTCCAAAGAAACACTTGAGCATGCTCAGCTGAGCTGTGGCGACGATGAAGCATTTCTCTGGCTCGCTTTCTATATTTCAGGTTGCTTTGGTGGTTGGAGAGTTTAAGAGACAAAGATTAGAGCGGTCAGTGAGACTTAAAGTTTGACAGTTTTGTTACTGGCTTTGGGTTCTTCTCATCTTGTCTCTGCAGAGAGGCAGAGTCTTTGAAAGCCAGCGGGAGTGACAACGAGCCCTTTTTGATCATCGTGCTCTGCAGTTCAAAGAGTTAGGCAGTCTGGTTATTAACCTTATTTGGGCTGTAAATAAAAGTATACTTCCATAACAGCCATCAATTACAGCTTTCAGCATCCTGTAGGTGTATAAACACCAAAGATATTTTGCTCAGCTTTGAGTGTAATGACGAAGGATATAAATGGTTATGTTAGATTCTTTTTGCAGTCTAATTGCAAACTAATCTGAGCGAGTAATGCATTCCTGTGATAGAGAACAAGCCGACTTTTAGGACCTTCATTAGCACCTACTTGTTTTAGACTTAAAGGTGTTTTCAATCCGATTGCTTTTGCTTTGGAGGGCTGATGTGCAAAAACTGTTAAACGGCAAATGGACAAGTACAAAAGCATTGTGGGAGCAGACCAATCAAACCTGCTGGTTTAAATGGGTGTAAATGTACAAGTCATGCTTTGTGTATTTGCAGGATCTTTCTTTATATCTCACATCTAAATAGACCCTCCCCATAAATCTGAATTAGATCATCAGAGTGAAATAGATGGACGCACGATAAACTGATAAATCAGCATGTCAGTATTCTTCCCCTCATCCAGTTCAGGGTTGCGGGGAGGCTCGAACCTATCCTAGTTGTCATGGGGCGAGAGGGGGAGTATACCCTGGGCAGGCTGCCAGTCTATCGTAGCCTTGCAAGTTTAAATAAAAAAAACAAAAACAAACCCTGCAGACTTTATTTATGCTTCTAGATGATGTTCACAGGAGGTGTTGTGCTTTGCCTTATGCAGATGCAACAACCCTGTCTTTGTTTTCAGGCATTAATAATATTTTGCAGTATAAAAGTTGTCTCTAGTAAAAGCAGTAGGATCTTCAAAAGTTATCTAATTTGGATGATCTTATCCAGAGCTATGCAAATAGACTCCTAGGAGTGTTGCACTGAAAGGAATCCCCAGACGTGAACAATATGTATGGGACTAAAGGCTGTGTGAGCACCTAAAGACCTACAGGCACCAGAAGACCACCACAGAAGGCATTAGGCTCCATGAAACCTGATCAAATCCTCGCTAAAGGCTTGGAATCCGAGTTTCTGAAGGTAAGGCATGACTGCGTTCAATCAGTTGGCTGAATCCTTACTGCATTAAATTGTGTGCTTTGCAATCATTTTCCAGTCTAGTGCTTAGGAGTCAGAGAGATCCATTAACAGAAACAGAACATGATATTCATGATTGTGTATGTATGTATTATTATTATGTATTATATCGCTTTGGTGAATTCTCACATCAGAAACATCATTCTCAGCACTCTTAATGCAGTCCTCAGTAACACACTACTAAAGATATTTGTTACTGTGTTGATGCACTTCTCATATGGATCTCACAAGTCATCAAAACACTTTGTACTTTTATCAGTCAGAACTCTGAATCTCTCATTTTCCTGAATACTGTCCAGCATTGCATTAGTGTTTTCAGTCAAATTACTTCAAAACATGTTTTTCCTACATGTTTTAAACATGTATGAAAGAGCAAGGCCAGTCACACACCGTCAGCGGGAGCGGTGAAGCTGCCCTTCCGTTAAAAGCAAATATAAACACACGTTCTCAGAGGAGGTTCAGTTGAAACAAATAGAAATACAGTACAGTCAAAAGTTTGGACACACTTACCCATTCATGTGACTGGGTGAGTGTGTATATCACTTCCACTTTCCCACGCTGTCAAACTCAATGCTGACTTCATCACTTCTAATCCAGTCATCTTTCGGCCCGCCTCCCTTCAGCCAATCAGCCTCTGCTCAGCATGCTTTAAATATCACTGCTCATCTGTCACCCTCCCTTTCAGACTCATTGGTGCAACCCACCTCCTCCCCTTCCCCACCACACAAGAGCTCCTCCTTCCAAACCTCCATCTTGGTCTCCACCTCCACCAGCGTATACACTGCAGGGGGGTTCCTGTTCTTAGCTGACAGGAGTGGCACCCGTGTGGTCTTCTGCTGCTGTAGCCCATCTGTAGCCCATGTGTTGTGCATTCATAGATGCTCTTCTGCATACCTTGTTTGTAATGAGTGGTTGATTGAGTTATTGTTGCCTTCCTATCAGCTCAAAGTAGTCTGGACTGGCCATTTTCCTCTGACCTCTGACATCAACAAGATATTCTCACCCAGATACAGTAACTGCCGCTCTGGATATTTTCTCTTTTCCAGACCATTCTCTGTAAACGCAGCACTTTCTGAAACACAGACCAAGAACAATGCCACTTTCACTCACATTTCTTCCTGATGCTCGGTTTGAACTTCAGCCGGCCGTCTTGACCGCGTCTACATTCCTAAATGCTTTAAATTGCTTTACATTGTTTCACAAATATAATTTTGCTTTTCTCCATTTCAGCGAGGGTTTGATAAAAGTGTGTAACCATTTAGTGTCCAAGTCTTCAGGACACAGTGGTGAAAGATTTTTATTCATTGATCAGAGCTGGAGTGACTTTACATTTTTTTGACACGTGAAAAAAGGTTTTTGTTTTAGTGTCTTTTGCACAGGTGGGTCTGTGTCGTGGAAAGTGCCTCAACTTAAAGAACTGCATTAAGAGTGGTGAGAACGACGTTTCTGATGTGAGAACTTGAACAAAGCAATCGAGAAAAACTGTAACACAAGGAGTCTTCCATTGATTCCACAATTATGTATGGCCATGTTTCTCTAATATCCCATAACAAGCAACTAAACGCTGGCACTGGAGAGGGCCCTTTGTGTTTTCTCCTACACGCTTGCAAGCCGGTTTTCAGCTGACAACGCTTCACAGTGCAATGACCCAAAGCATATACCACAAAAGCAACCCAAGAGTTTCTCAAGGTGAGAAAGTATGCTTTTATTAAATGCATGCCTTTCAGTTTCTATGTGAATCCAGCTCCGCATTTTAAAATGTTGGGGAGCGAACATATACCTGGTAGGACCCAAATAAAATAATAATCATGCTGGGCAAGAGCTCCCGATAAAACCCTAAATTTACAAAATATCCACAAGGAGAGACTTTTAATAAAATCCCAAGATGAAAGTGGAAAATTCTGGCTGGTGCTGATTAAGAAGAAAAAAATAAAATAAATGACGAAACAAGTAACATTCATTAAAGATGAAAGAACTCCTGACATAACGCTGATAGAAGCAAAGAAGCTGGTGAAGAATCGCTGTGCGCTATGAGTATGTCACTTTGAAGCAGGACCTAAAGGGGTCCTGTGCAGGGCCACTTTTCATGCTTTGAAGAAGCTATTTCTGTCTTTTCAGAATTTGTCTTTGAAGGGTGTATTTCATGTGTCATTATATCACCTTGAGGTGACTGTTGTAGAGAATTGGCGCGATATAAGTAAAAGTGAACTGAATTGAATTTTAGTAGAACTCATTTTAAGCTCTTCTCGATCTCGAGCACTTTGGTGCATTTCAAATAAATGATGCCACGGTAACCCGGGATATGAACCTGCCCTCCCATCAGATTAGAGGCCTTACTTTGTCTTGGGAAGCAGATCAACTGTGACACCCCACGAGCACCACGACGCCTAATGGTCCAGCACTGGCCTCAGTTTGGCCTGTTTTATTACTTGTGTGCCACAATAATTCAGGGCATCTAGATTAAATCACGAGACGCTGATAACAAATGATGCACCCTTATGAATTACTCAACAGAAAAGATTACATATTTCCCACCTCCTCCACCACGACACAATGAAAGTGACATCTCCAGTGATAAAACCCCAATTATTGAACAGCATTCAAAGGAGCAATTTTCTGTACGAAGAGATATTTTAAGTGCATTTTGTTCTCATTTTTAATATTGACTGTTTTTATGTGACATGCCTGTCACAAGAGCTCCACGGAGCTCTGCAGGCTCTGTGGAGCGTCTTTGTTTCACATGTCTGATTGCAGTGATTACAGTGCCACTATCTGGCCCAAGAGCACAGATGCATCAGTGCAACTATCCTTTTACTCATTAACCCTTAAGCAAATTCTTAATCACTTCCAACGGCAGTAGAATTTTTGAAAGAGGAAATGATTTCAAGTAAAAACAAAAATAGGTTTTATTCCACTCAGGGCCTAAAAAAAGGGATTCACAAAGACCTTTTTAGATGTAAGAAAACCTGATGAAGTTACTCATTAACATCCGTGTTGAGGATATGGTTCAAGAAGGGTAACATTATGGCACGTCTTGCAACCTTTGCCCAGCCAGTCTCTATTGTTTTTGAAGCAGCGGAAGAGGAAGACGAAATCTCAAACCAAGAAAACAAAAAAGCACACCTGCTCTATCAGTTCTGGCACAGGTAAGGACTTCTAGATACATTTTTGTGTGTTTTGTAGTTTGTGTAAGATGACAGTTGGGCTGCTGTGGCTGCCTGGAGAATGTAAGTGACAGTATGGAGCGAGAGTGGGTATGTTGTGGTCATATGACTTCAGTGAAATGGCTGCAGTGCTCTGACCTGCATCACAAAGTAAAGCCAGTTTGTATTTGGAAAGTAAACATGACGTTAATAATATCACACTGGATACACACACATCTGCTTTCCCTGGTTAATGAGAGTGCTTTTATTTTAAATTTGAAGATAATTAGTGAGCACTTAAGGTCTATAAAAATTCCTCTGGACGTTGCTCAAGGCGTGACAGGCCAACTCCTTAACATCATGTGACTGTCTGTATGAAAGAGAGCTTCAATTTATTTAAATTTTATTTTGTGATTGAGGTCAATTGTTTTGCAGTCTTTTCTTTCTGGTGCCACATGGTATTTATTTTATTATTTATTTATGAATTAGGTTCCCTGTGAGCTCACAGTTTAAAAATCCAATCTGACATTTTACCTGATGTGACCTGAAAACGGTTATAATCGCTGATATTTCAGGGTTATGACAATAACGATGATGACTGAAAATGAATATCCATTTTTATTTTATCCCAACCAAACAGTGTAAAAGAAGGTTCTATATGGCACAGGAAGGACAAGTAACATAGATCAGGCGGTTAATAATAATAATAACAGGTTTCCAGTTTGTCAAATGAAAGCTTAACGTGTTGGAATGAGGGAAAAAAAGTACATTTATTGGTTTATGAACGTGGGTAGCATGTGGGTCCAAATTTCTCCTCGTGTTTCCCTGAATCCCAGTTTCCTTTCCAGACCGGAGTGAATGGATGATCACAGTCCTGGTTGAATCTATCACATTTGTTTCTGTAGATTTTGCACAGCGCGATGGGTCAGTGGAGCTGCAGCATCTTTGTGGCGCTTTTTCTGTGTGAAGTCGCATGTGCTGCTGCTATATCAGATGTTGGAGGTCACAAAGGCACCCAGAGACGTCTTCTGATAGAGAACAGCACTAACAGCAGTAACGGTGACAGTAAGTAACAAAATTTTATGTGTGTTTAATATTCTACCACACGTAATTTATAGGAAACATTCTGGCTTCTGTCTTTAGAGTTAGATTGAGATGTATTTTCTCCTGTCTCTTATCAGGGATGGTCGAACCAGGTGGGAGCTCAAAGTCAGTGCAGTGGTCCTATCTGGCTGCGGCACTGGGCACAGTCCTCACCCTTTCACTCCTCATCGTGTTGGCTGTAAAGTTTCGCCTTTTACATCGCTTTCTGGCCAGCTACAGACACTCCCTGCTCCAGGAGTCCGATGGGGTGAGCCAGTACGGTCAAGAGGACAGGTCGTTCCCCAACAATGTGTCAGGTCGAATAGGAGCGGTCAGAGGGACTCACAGTGGGCTGGACGATGATGACGATGGCTTCATTGAGGACAACTACATCCAGACCAGTGAGAAGCACATGCCAGAAAGAGACGATGAGGAGATAGAGGGGACAGACGACAGCGACGACGACCTTCAGTTCACAATAGGCTGATTAGGTCAATTTATCCAAAATAACTGCTTAGCAGCTAAAAAAAAAAAAATCATCTTTTATAGAGATTTTAAATGACAGTTGATTAAAACCTTCCTCCCTTGTGAGCCCGTAAAAAAGACAGAACTATAAACTTCTCGGGAAATAGGAAATCAGAATTTCTTTCTTTTCTAGTCTGCTCATATTGCCTGTTTTGCAACCCCTTAGATTTATTTTGTGACTCCTGACGTGGGCCCTGACCCACTTACTGATAGAGTCAGTGAAGGAAAAGAATCTGAACACTCGAGTTTATTTTAACCACACAAACTTCACAGTCTGAGCCACGCAACCTTTCTGACCACAGCCTCCTTCATTAGACACATGGCCGACCCGAACTGATTCAAAGTTGGCCTTCCTGCTGTCGCGCTGACTTTTATAATGCTGATGACTCTTTTGCTTTTATTGTGTGTAGAAATTGTACGTCCTGCTAAACGAGAAGATTTTTCAGCAGATGCTAATCAATCATTCACATTTAAGTTACCTGAATTTTTTTTTTTCATTATTATTACATTTTGGCTGAACACCAAAGAGTTGAAACACCTTCACACTCACACACCTGACTGTCTGTGTATATGAAATTATTTTTTGAACATTCACGTCTTTAATAAAGTCAATTTTACTGAAATTATAACACAGAAATGTTTTGATTTTGATTTACTCTTTATTTACAACTATAACCACTGAGACACAGTAAAAACGAGTGCATTCAGACAAAGGAGGGAAATATTCGCTTATCAGACTACTGAGCCATTGCTGACAGCAGTCTATTGTTCCTGTAGAAACGATGTGACTGTATTGTAGTGATGATCAGCAGTCAGTTTTTATAACGATGGCTTTTATAAATGAAATCTGTGACTTGAATAGGATATTGACACAACCTCCCCAGCTCCTCTCTTCTGTTATTTTTACTATTTGTTCCTTTAACTGAACCCATTTCATCCGGTCTTTCCTCTCAGATACTCTTCTTCTCTGAGTCCTTTCAGATCAGGCTCGTCCTGCTCGATGAGGTCTCTCTCCTGACTTGACTCATTTGTCCTCCAGAAACGCTGAACACACAGGCGGCTTGGCTCTGTGTCGCCCTTGCTCTCCTCATTCTCATCCTCCTCCGCCTCCTCTGCTCCCTTCTTCTTTTGATGTACACCAGCGCGCTGTAGCCCACTACAGCTAGAGCCATGCCCGTTCCCGCAGCCATCAGCACCAGACCAGAAACCAACATTTCCCTGCTGTCGTGACCTTGGCTGCCGACGGTGGCCACAAAGATCAGCACCGTCCCGCACAGCGTGACTGCCAGCCCTACGGCTAAAATCAGCGCGGGGTCAGCCCTCCCACCACTTTTCAGCTGGTCGATCCGACGCCGGCTGCGCACGCAGTTCATGTCCTGGATGGCAGAGCTGATGAGCTGCTTGAGCAGAACGGTGAGGGCCAAGAGGCAGAGAGTGGTACCCACGCCTAGGCGCCATTCCCCAGAGAGGCTTGTGGTGGTGGAGAGGAGGCCCACGCCACCAAGGCCCAGTCCCAGTATGAGGGCAACTGAGGCACAGTAGCACAACAAGGAGTGCTGTGGGTCTCTGAACCACCACAGTTCCACTTGATCTTCCAGGATACGTCGCTGTATAAGGCTAGGGTCCAGGTAGAGGCTTGAGGACCGATGTATGGGGTAGTAAAAGGTCTGCATATCAGGCATGGCACAGCTCAGTCAGATCCAGGGCGACACCTTAAAGAATTGTGGAGAACATGGGTAGATTGTCAGAATATTATAAGAGAATTCAAGCTTCCAAAAGTACAAGTAACTTTTCTATTTCCCATGACTGTACAAGAGAACATTTTGCACTTCAGCTCCTTTAAAAACACTTACTCACTTGTGCTAAATGAGCGTCTTGTGTTGCTGTCCATCCATCTGCACCCCATCTGACAACCTCAGACAAGTCAGTGTGAAAGACTCCACAGTTGTTTGCTTTCGTTGTGTCATTCTAAAGAGAAAGTGATCTCTGTCTTGAGCCAAAAAAAATCCAGCTAAGAGGAAAAACTTCCAGTAGTCAAGTACTGTAGATGCCAGAAGTATCCTGGATCAAACTGGAGGCAGAAAATCTGGGAAGCAGGGGCTCCCACAGAGTTAAACTCATAGCAAGCGGAGAAGTACTGGTAGTTACGTAGCTTATGCATGAGTGTTTTCATCAAGGCTTCATCCCCGCAGCGACTGTACTTGTGCCACAGATCGATAATCCGTGTCCTCTTTGCACCCTTGTGCCAGGCAGAACAGACACCAACCTCTCCTCTCATCACACGGGACCAACATCTTGTCAAGTTAAGCGGGAAAAAGACTGGTCACAATAGCAGTGTTGGATCATGGTTTGGACAGAGATTGGCGACACTGTCCACCGCGCTCCGCCGCAGACAATGGGCTGACCGATGAACACAATGACTGCGCTGCAGAATGCGGGTGGTGGTGTGTGGGGGGACGTGGATGGGTGTTGCGTTGCTGCTGTGGAGGGTTGAGTGATGTCAGTGTGTACTGATAATGGTGTTTCTGTGATCCCAGGGATAGCGTCACTCACACACTGGGCTGGATGGGCCTCAGTGAATAGTGTATCTCCTCGGTGAGGGGCTAACTAACCTGGGCCTTCTCGTCTGTTTCTTACACACCTGGCAATGCTGAACAGCCACCTCTGAAGCTCACAGATTAAGAAATGACATGTGCTTTGTTTAATACGCAAAGTAAAGTGTACAAGTTGTGCTTTTATTGCTATTTAGGTGGATAAAGGAGTAGTCTAGATGGATGTTAATTACTGAGCTTTATTGGTGCTCTTAGGTCAGTTTTGACCTTTGGATTGAGCTGGAGTCGCTAGACTTTTCCAGTCTTTGCTAAGCTGTCTCCTAGTTCTGGTTTCACATTTAAGAGACAGATGTTAAAGTGCTATCAGTATTCTCAACTACGGCTTGACAAACACACGCAAATGTTAATTTTTATAGCCAAACACTTGAACTTATATTTCTGTCCCAGAAAAATGGCACAGGAGGAGCCAATAAATCCTGCTGAAGAAATCCTCCTGTTTAAATGCGGTGCAGTGCAGTGGTGTATTTGGATGCAGGTGCAACTAATTAAATATGTCTGTATTTTTTCCAGTTGTTCCAGTGTAATGATCTAGCTTTCATGGCTGTTCACTCACTGGCAAGTGGTTGGGGCTGGCACAGAGCCACTGCGGGGAACACTGATGACCAGGGGACAAGTATAGATTGAACCAAAGTCAAATCAATATGGATTATGTATGGAAAATAAACAAAGAGTTTGCTGGTGCTACCATACTGAGCCTTAATTTACTAAAATTCTTCTCAGATCAGTTTTATTCTATATGATAAAATATAAATAAATCAGCAGTTGGGTGGGAAAGCTGAATGTTTATTCAACATTTAGATTCATATATTAATTTATTTACAATATAAAGCCGTAGCAGATCGAATCTGACATGCTTTTGGAAGCTTGTGTGTACAATTTGAGAATATGGATGAAAGAGTTATAAACACAGTGGGTGACAGCCACTCTTCACCACCAACTCTTTCATCCACAGAAACATGTCACAAATTTACACAGATGAACCTACGAGTCCTTCTCTTAACCTCTGATAGACCAGTCAGCCTCATGACCAAAGCACATCAATAAATAAAATCCACTTTCTCCCCCTAGTGGACAATATCATAAACAACGAGCAACTGAGGTAGTGGAGGGATGGCTGCACACATACCGTCATGGTAAAAAGACGGTACGCCCTGTCTCAGTTCTAAAGTTTTACATTTCAGGACCTTACCAGGTCTTAAAATTAGGAAAATAAAACCTCAGATGAACAATAAAACATGGCATATTACACCGTAACAAAAGCTAAAACAAAATGCCGAAGCAGCGTGTGAAAAAGAAAGTGCAGTTCATCGATGTATGTGTGATTTTACTTATGCAAGGCCAGTGCAACACCTTGATTCTTTTTCAGCCATTCTGTTGTAGATTTGCTGCCTGGGATCATTGTCCTGCTGCATGACCCAGTTTGGCCGAGCTTTAGCTGTCAGACAGATGGCCTCACATTTGACTCTAGAATACTTTGGTATACAGAGTTCCTGTTCGACTCAAGGACTGGAAGGTATCCAGGTCCTGTGGCTGCAAAACAACCCCTATCATCACCCCTCCAGTACTATGGTTGACAGCTGGTATTTTTGGTGATATGCTATTTTCTACAAACGTGCATCTCCACTTTGGTCTCATCTGTCCAAAGGACATCGTTCCAGAAATCTTGTGGTTTCTTCAGATGCAGCTTTGCAGACCTAAGCCGTGCTGTCATGTTTTTTTAGAGAAGAGAAGCTTTCTCTTGGCAACCCTTCCAAACAACACATACATGTTCAATCTTTTTTCTAATTGCACTGTCATGATCTTTAGCATTTAACATGCTAACTGAGGCCTGTAGAGCTCTTGGGATTTTTGCAGTTTCTCTTCAACATTGCACGGTTTGTCTGTAAATAATCTTTTTCACAGCACAATGATGGATTTAAGATTTTTTTGAAATGGTCTTATAATACGTCCCAGATTGATGGGCAACAACAATTACTTCTTTACGGTCATCGCTGATGTCTTTCCTTCTTGGCATTGTGTTAACACACACCAGACCAGCAAACTGCCAAAACTTCTGCTTTTATAGAGGTGCTCACACCTGCTGACCATCACTGAATCAAATGCATTAGAAGCACCTGGCTGCCACTTAATTCCTATGGAAGCAATAAGGATGCACTGGGTGTAGTTTTTTATACACTGCTTCTGCATTTTGGCTAATGATACTGTGCAATAGGTCATATTTTCTAGTTCATCTGAGGTTGTACTTACCTAATTTTAAGGCCTGCTTAGGACAAGATGATTTTTATTATGCGCTGATACATAAAACCTTAGAATTGAATTGTTCTCATATTGTTCCCCTGCCAATGAGAATACACCTTAAATCAGTGGTTCCCAAAGTGTGGGCCACGG
The DNA here is from genome assembly GCA_034780415.1 of Cichlasoma orientale. NCBI lineage: Eukaryota > Metazoa > Chordata > Actinopteri > Cichliformes > Cichlidae > Cichlasoma > Cichlasoma orientale. The sequence goes on from JAVDPK010027626.1 coordinate 14,258, forward strand.
CCAAAGGTACTGCAGGGGGGGCCCGCAGTAATAACAGAAAATCAGTTTGAAATTACTCACAAGTATGCATAGTTACATATTTATATAAATGTATTTATTTGTACAAAATGTGAATTAAGACTGGTAATAGGAGGTGGTTAGTTTGTGATATTGCTGATTACTGTGACCTAAATGTGTCCCAGTGGCAAGTGGGTCACATATTTGCATTAGCAGTTAGGGTAGCAGTTAACAATATATAGAGAACAGCCTGTGTTATTTATGTTTTTTGAATCAAGGAAATACATCACCTCCTCTTGTATTTTGAGGAGAGCGAAGCAGCCAGGCTTCTAGCCAGGAAAATTTCACAGGCGCTATCAGTTCACCGGGGGGAAGGGGGCCCTGTGGGATTTTCTGGTTTTTAAGTGGGCCGCAACCCTCTTGACTTTGGGAACCCATGCCTTAGATGGTTCAGTGGTTCAGTTTATTCTCCTGGTCTCTATGTCTCTGGCATACCTCTTCAAGTGGTTAGCCAAGGCTGTGAGCCTTTGCTTAGCAGTCTCTAAGGCCTCAGGTATGGACAGATTGTTGTACTTCTTAGGCACCCTTCTCTTCATCACTCCTTTCTGCAGCTCCGATAGTTGGCCAACTTCCTTCTGTGCTGCCTTGATCTTACCCTCTAGTCTTCATCTCCATGGAGGGCACTGCTCCTTGTGGCTATTGTTTATCAAACTCCCAGACCTCTGGTAGAGGACCCAAGCTTGAAGGACAAAGAGTCGTGGGGCGAGTGGGGAATATTTTATATCTGATATCAATAGAGGTGATTCACTAGTCTGCCCCCACTCAGTGTGATTTATCCACAAGCTAACAATTAATATACTTGTGCAGCCATTTAAATACAGCCACTGGGCAGGATATATTGATTCACAATAATTACTCTCAATGTTAATTAGGCTTGTAGATTTGATGAAACCATCATGTAGTCATAGCTGCTCGAAAAAAGTGTCTCTTTGTTTTGAATAATCTCCACTGAGGAATGTAATAACCAGCTACAGCAATTAAGCCAGCAATCAGGCAAAACATGAAAATATTTGTACCAATCATTGTGACAGGTTGATATGTATTTGGCACATTTCTGTACAGCTGGTAAATGTGTATTTGTTTCTGCTTGTTTTCTATCTCTTCTGCCCTGTGACAGAATAGCTTCAGTCATTTACCTGCTGTTCTGGGAACCACTCCAAAATTCGCCAGGCTCAGAAAGACAGAAACAGAATGTTGTGAACCAATGGGCAAATCGATGAACAGATGTATGAAAAAAAATGCTGCGTTTTAAATCCCTCACCATAAAATACACTGACGAGCCACAACATTAAAACCACCTGATTAACATTGGGCCGCCCTCATGCTCCCAAAGCAGCCATGAGGTTTGAGGAGCCTCATTGGATCGAACTTGTTCCTGTTTATCACTTGATAAGCGTGAATTTGGATGCTGGCGCTCAGTCTCAAGTGCAAAAACTGCTCAGTGGTTTCTGGCGATCAGTGTTATTCACGTCACCTGTCTGTGTATAAACTTGTTCATTGCAGGTGATTCTCAAACCTTCCTGAAGATCAAAGCTCAGTTCAGTTCAGTTCAGTTTTTGTTATTATAGCACCAAACCACAACAAACAATCACCTCAAGGGACTTGATATTGTAAGGTAAAAACTTCAAATATTATACAGTATCCTTTTTTTTTTTTTTTTTAAAGGAAAACACAACTGCCTCTGTTTACTGAAATCTTACAGATAGGCCTTCAGTCATTTATTTTGTGGCAATCTAATAAATATAACCTGTGCTATTCATATGCATACACAGTCATACACAATAGATGCACTTCTTTAAAGACTGGAATGTTGATGTGGACAAAGCTCAACCTGCAGGTGGCAGCATCCTCCATGTTTGAACACCAGCCTGCAGGGTGCCCGTGCTACGATGCTGCATATGGATTTGGATGAAGGGTGTCAAACTCATTGGAGTTAATGGGCCATCATGTCGATCTCAAGTATGTTGGCCCAGTAAAAAACACCCCCACCCCACCCCCACTGTTATTTTCAGGGCTTATTAACACTGATGCACTATTCTGTCTTCTTTTAAAACATGTTTTTTTCTTTTTATTTATGTCTAAAAACTACAGCGGAACAAATTAATAAACATAATGACTCTACCATCTCCTCTACTTTTCAAATAAAGGAGAAATACAGCCGATGTTGTAAACGATTGTCCTGTAAATAATGACACTACAATGCTGAGATCAGATCTCTGCTGGGGTCAGAGCTCCTCGTTGGTGTTATTGTGGAAGATGGTTCATTATGACTCTGGTGGCTCGTTTGAGACCTTTGCCATTTTCCAGAATAAATCAGGACGTCGCCCTGATGAAATTGTGTGATGGATAAAAATTGGTCAGTACACAAAAATGCTTAAAAGCATATTTCATTGGAGCAGTTATTTAGTATTTAAAGTAGGAAGGTTTATTCTGTGTGTGGAGGAGTGAGAAAATTAGCTTGGCGACTTGAAAGTGATCTCAGTGTATGGTTAAGATTTGAGTGAGGAGGCTGTGCTGTTAGACAAAGACCGTGGCCTCTGCAAAACCCTGCAAACAGTTTCTTGTTCTTGCGCTCATTTTGCTGACAGGGACAACATCAGCCAGTGAGGATGAACTAATCTCACAGTTGCAGACCACTGAGTTAGACAAACAGCATCTCTGTTCCACTTTCCCCTTACAGGCTGATGAAAAGTAGGAGAAAACAAGAGCAAACGTGAGTCTCTCATCTCTCAACAGCAGCTGCTGAGGTGTTCTTGAGCAAGATACTTATATTTAATTGCTTGAGTGCTCAGAGGCCATCAGTGGATAGTTCCACTGTAACTGAACCATGAAGTCTGTCAGTGCCAGATGCTGCAGCTGAGTGAATGTAGAGCAGAGAACTGGAGGAAAAAAAATGTAATGCATGCAAAGCAAATGTCCCCAAAAGGTTAATTAAATAAGAAATGGAACCAGAGCCACATTATTTACTGAAATGCAGCTCACACGTGGAGCTGTAGGTTTCTTATAACCTTCAATGTAAGAGAGGATGATGGAAGGGCCAATTTCTTGACAGCTGATGATGCACCAAGAGTCACACAAACCTTTACCATACTGAGTATTTTGATGCTGCTTACAAAATTATGCACCCTGACCATGAGAAAATTCAAATAACTAATAATTATCTGTCACAAGACAAGAGTTTACATTTTATACAGACATCCTCAGAGGATAAGTTCAAGAGACTTTGATTAAACCCTGACATTTTATCTTGTGCCACAAGCAGGTCAAAGTCTTCAGGTACCCAATAACAAATCTTAACAGCTTTTTTACTCAAAGTACAACAATCAGGCATAAAATTATGGCCACCTGCCTAATATTGTGTTGGTTCCCCTTTTGCTGCCAAACCAGCCCTGAGCCATAGAGGCATGGACTCTGCTTCATCTGCACCAAGATGTTAGCAACAGATCCTTTAAATCCTGTGAGTTTCGAGGTGGGGATCCATGGAGCTGATTTGTTTGTCCAGGACATCCCACAGACGCTAGATTGGACTGAGATCTGCAGAATCTTATTATCCTGCTGAAAGAGGCCACAGCCATCAGGGAATACGTTTCCATGAAAGGGTGTACAGGGTCTGCAACAATGCTTAGGTAGGTGGTACCTGTCAAAGTATCATCCGCATGGATGGCAGGACCCAGGGTTTCCCAGCAGAACATTGCCCAAAGCATCACACTGCCTCCACTTGCTTGCCTTCTTCCCATAATGCATCCTGGTACCAGGTGTTCCCCAAGTAAGCGACGTACAGGCACCCGGTCATGCACATGATGTACAAAACATGATTCATCAAACCAGACCACCTTCTTCCATTGCTCTGTGATCCAGTTCTGATGCTCACGTGCCCATTGTTGGCGCTTTCAGTGGTGGTCAGCATGGGCACCCTGACTGGGCTGCTGCTATGCAGCCCAGTCTACAACAAACTGTGATGCACTGTGTATTCTGACACCTTTCTATCAGAACCAGCATGAACCTTTTTGGCAATTTGAGCTACAGTAGTTCATCTGTTGGATCGGACCACAGGGGTCAGCCTTCGCTCCACACGTGCATCAATGAGCCTTGGCAGGCATGACCCTGTCATTGGTTCACCACTGTTTCTTCCTTGGACCACTTTTGATGGATACTGAACACTGCAGACCGGGAACACCCCACAAGAGCTGCAGTTTTGAAGATGCACTGACCCAGTCGAGCCATCACAGTTTGGTTATTGTAAACTCTCAAATCCTCACGCTTGCCCATTTTTCCTGCTTCTAACACATCGACTTTGAGGACAAAATGTTCATGTGCTCCCTGATATATCCCACCCACTAACAGGTGCCACAATGAAGAGATAATCAGTGTTATTCACTTCACCAGTCAGCGGTCATAACGTTGTGCTTGAACTGTGCAAGTTGACCAGGCCTCACGAGACGATGCATCCTTTTGTTGATGTGAAAAGTGAAGGCAATGCAGGAGCTCCTTAAGCCTCCTGATGGAGAGCAGAGGGTAACTGCTGTGACTGATCGTAAGCCTGTGAGAAAAGAACTGTACTGCTCCCTTGCATGTGTCTTTGGTTTTTAGGTCAGTTCCATCCCTTGTCAGTGAAGTCCAGCATCATAGAATAAGATGTTGATGGCAAAAAGTTCAGGCACAGCTTTAGGCGAAGAGCGTCGGTCACCCCTTCAAAACAGGATTTAACAAATCAGTGCAGACACAGATATACATATGTTTATATATCTATTATATATCTATAAACATATTTAGCCTATATCTGTCACTGATACTCAGGCTCCACTCTGAATTAATTGCATTAATGGGTGTTCCCCACATCTAGCATCATGTAATTAAATCTTATTTGATTTTTTTTCTTCTTAATTAATTGTTCTTTGTGTCGAGGGCTTATAAGCAAATATCAGCATGCTAACATGCTAAAGCTTGGCTAAACTAAGACCTTATGCATTAAGGTGAGCAAAGGTCACAAAACTTTCCTTTAAGATGTTACACACACAAACTCAGGGCATAGCTGTAGATTCTTGGTGTTGTTTTCCTTGAAATAAACATAAAGGTGAGCTGAGCTAACATATGATTGAGGGCACAACAAAATTACAGTGCTTGTGAAGCAGAAGAGTTGCTTCCATATCATAGTATTACATGAAGTGGATGAAGGAAATGCACAGTACATTGTTTCCTTGTCACGCCCACAGGCCACACAAAAAGTTACTAATAGTCACAGACGTTTGAAAAATGAGGCCAGAGCAGGGAAAAAAACGATGGCATGTGTTAAGACATGCAAAATCTGCTCTCACATTAGCGCTGATTGACAATCTCTCACTCGCACTCTCACTCTGATATGCCCTGCCTCCTTCCTAATTCTCAGTTTGCTGAAAGCATTTTCATTTAGTCATGACTCACTCCTCGCAGCAAATTGACTGTAAACTCAATTTAGTTGGTGCTGTCTCTGATGCATGAGAATCAAATTTGTAACTACATCAAAAGTATGTTTGTTGTACTACAGCAATACCCATTGCTTTCATTTCACTTTGAAGGAGGCATGAATGATAACACGTACTGTTCTTTAAGAGTTGTAAGTTTGTATCAAAGTGCAAATCTGCAGCGTGGAAGCGTCTGTGTTTTACAGTAATGAACGGTTATTGCGTGATTGGGATAATGAACCCCACAGAGACGGCGATTAAAACCAGAAACTGCTGCTTTGTTTACTGCAAAGTCTGACTGAATATTGAGGCAGCTTTTCGTAAAATGAGGCGACTGTACTGAGATGCTTTTCTTAGTCACAGCTCAGAGTCTGAATTTGTTACAGACAGGCCGGGAATAAGCTAATATCACATTCATTTGTGTTGCTTCAAACACCTGTTCAGCAACATCTGCGTTATTTCCTTTCACTACGCCCCTGCTGCCTTGCTCTTGCTGGACAATTGCTGTGAAACCATGACAACAAGTCTTGACTGCCGCAATTTTCTCCTCTGTGCCACGACTTTTTGACTATTAGCACAACCGCTTGAGTAACTACACGACTTTTTATGTGAGCGCATGTGTACATACTGAGAATAGGAGGGATTACGTTATCCTTGAGCTTATCTCCATTTAAAATGAGTGATTATGCAATGGTCATGGCCTAGATTTGAAAGACAGACTTTTTTTTCCTCTCTCTCTCTGGCTGGGAACCACCGGAGCTTGTAAATACTACCGGTGCACTTTCATTTGCCTCAAATACTACCTCATTGTGTTTAGTAAGAGTAATCAGTAGTACAGGGGCCTTTTTCTCTTCTTACTGCTTTTAGAAACTGTACAGCCTGCAGTTCACCTTTAGCATTTGCAATTTGCATATAGATGATACTCATATCACATTACCGCTCAGGGGGAGTATTAATAACGTGGATGTTTAACAGGTTGGGGTACCGTACAACACACTGTTAAAGATGCCAAAACAGTTGAGGTCCAAAACAATGAAATGTGCCTCACTAAGATCACATTGTTCCACATCTTTCACCTCCCTCTGCTTTTGATCAGCTGTAATCTCTTTCTTTCCTTCTATTGTTTAAACTTTGAAGGAGTCAAGGATTTGTTACACGTGTGGAGTTCTGGCTACATTGTGCAGGAATTTGAAATTATACTGTTTCAAACTGAACACAAATACACCACAGGGATACAAAATTTCTTGACCTCTTGATCCCTACCAATATGCTCTCGCTAGTCCCCAGCAGCGTACCACTATTACCTGTCTGTCATGCTCCAAAATTGATTTCACTGGCGCAGTGGGTGTGACATGGGCAACCCTCAGACTACTTTCGCTCTCTTTCTCACTCATACATGCCCTTGATTAGCAAAAGTAGAAGAGTCAGAGATAAAAAGGCTTTGATAAACGCGCTACATCAAAGGTTTTTACACATTTCCCTCAGACGATCATGTGGTTCATCTGTCACTCCCTCCCACCTGTTAGCTGTGTCTTTGTGCCCAGCAGGTAACTTCCATAACTTGCTAAAACTTTGCATAGCCAGAAAATGTCAACAAAACCCAGAAAATAATGAAGGAACTACAGGAAAGATGAAAGGCAGCAAAGATTATAGACACACTTTCATAGAGACAAACTTTTTAAATGGTGACTGACAGTACAGGGACATTTTACAGGCGTATGCTGTAGAATCACAGCGATATATTTTAAACACTTTCACTGTAATTTGTCTGTTTGGACAGCCCACACTTCTGTGTGTTGTTTTGCGCTGTATTGGTGCAGCACTGTGTATACGGTAGTTTACTCTTTGTTGCTATATTCATGAATGTGCATATGGAAATGTGCTGGTGATCTTTTTAATGCAAACAAATACATTTACTGACTCCCAGAATATTTTTAGGTAGCAACACACCTTTCTACACCAAGTTCCAGTGATTCACTTTTTTCAGTACTGTTAAAAATAAAGTTGGAAACATGTGTGTAATTTGAGAATAACATGAGGTAATAATGAGCTTTGAGGGCCGGATTCAAAATCACACCAAAAATCAAAGTTTCAAAGTTTATAGTCACATGCAGCAAACAAACATGTTTCCCTGTACAATGAAATTCTTTCTTTGTTGTTCACAACAGATGCCAAACAATCAAATCCACATATAAAATATAAAACTATATAAATAAAAGAATCTGAGTTGCCATAGGCTATGTACATATTTATGCAGTTTAGTTAAAACTTTTCCCCTAATTTTTCTGCGCAGTAAATATTTTCACATGTCACAACAGTAATAATAATAATACTAATAATACTACTACTAATAATAAATGTTAGATGATTTACTGCCAAATAATGGTATTATTGTGCTTGTCCAACTGTGACAAATCAAAAGGTAATTTTGAAATTTTGTTTTTTTTCAGCAAGAAACAAATGTGGTGTTTTTACTGTTAGCGATCACTGTGTCTATCAGAATCATGAATGAGTGAACCAGGAATCACCAGGACTGTGAATTTGCACAGATAAAGGAAACGCAGTAGATGGTCTTAATTGCACCTGTGCTGTTAAATCAGTTCAATTCAATTCAATTTATTTATAATGCGCCAAATCACAGCAAACAGTCGCTTCAAGCTGCATTTCAAGGACTATTACTATGGCGCAATATGAAAAACAAACCTATTTGACCCGAATTTATATATGCAAACATTTAATTATTATACAAAAAGACAACAAGAAAACAAACAAATATTGTTTTAGTAGCAAATTAAATGAGACCAATTTTTGGGCAGGAGTTTAAAACTAGAAATGTTTAGTACTGAATTAATTCTGTATTTGCATTTAAAATCAGTTAATACCAGTGTCAGATCAGTCCAGCTTTGGTCCTGTCCCATCAACTAATCTTAAAAACCCAGCTGTGTCATGTAGGTTGATGTTTATGTGGGCTTGGGAGAGGCACTAGGAGTACACTAGCTTGTGAGCCCCTGACGCTGGGTTTGTATATCCTCCTACTCTTGAACCAGAGGCAAGTGTGTTAACAGCCACACCACAGAGCCTCTCTAGTCTAGTCTAACGCTACTTTTGGGGCTATTTTTCACTTGTTGGGGGACTGTGTAAACTGCTACACTATTGAGTCTTTCTATTTGATTCTATTTAATAAAAGTTATTTGTCCCAAATAATAATTAAACGTTTTTTTTTTTAACTTTCTAAATAATGTATTCTTGCCTAATGTCACAAGGTAGTGTTTGATATAAACCAAATATAACTTTTTTTTTCAATTATTTGCTTAATGGGGCTCCATTACTTCAACGTATTGTGCTCCTGCACCGTTGTGTCGTATTGTTTTTGTATTGTAATTTGTTGTGCTCCTCTCTTTCCCCGCCCCACGCGCTGTCGTCACGCTCGGGGCAGCCAGTGAGGCGGAGGGAGGGGGTGTTTCACACGGCGGAGAGGGCAGGCAGCGGCGTCGCAGGCACCGCTTACAACGAGAGCGGCTTTTGGGCTTTGTTTTGTGGATGTGAATGAGCTCCATCACCTCCTCCAGAAATGTGGACGGATTTAAGGACATTGCTACTTTTCCATTTGTTCGTCCTCAGGCTTCATTCCTCAAAAGGTCAGTAGAGTATTTATTGATTTTTCCCCCCCTCCTCTGCGAGCGAGACGCTATTGAAATTAAAGATAAAGGCTGGTGTGTGATGCTGAGCAGACTGGAAGCGCTCTCTACTCAGCGCGCGTGCGTGTGAAACCATGAGACCAAAAAAGAAAAAAAAAGACGAAGAAAAGCTACTTTAAAAAAAATCAATGCGCAAGTTTTTGGTTTATTTCACTGTAAAAAAAATGTATGATTTCGTAAAAGGAAAAGCCTCAGCCTGCGTGTCATGTGTTTTCCCGGCTGTGAGCATCCATACTGCATCAGAGGTAGTAGCTGTAGTAGCCCAGACTGACTGACTGACTGAATCTTTGTCTGCACGTTTTGAAGAACTGAGTCGTACAGACCCAGGGCCTCTTCTGAGCCCTTCTGTCTTAGAACTGTTAAATATCCTGGAAAAAGTAGATCACTAGCTGAAAGAAAGCGCACACCATGACGCCCGTAGCCCCTCAGCCAATTGACCTGAATGAAGGCTGAATATCAATTAGGCATTCATTTGCAAATGACAGTTGAACTAGCCTACTGGAGATTACTACTATATCCAATTGTTGCTCATCCATCTGGACTCTTATCTTTCCCTTTTTTCTGGTTTCTTCCAGCCACTGATGAGTGTGAGGATGGACAGTTTCAGTGCAACAACAAAAGGTGTATACCGACCATCTGGAGGTGTGACGACGATGACGACTGCTCAGACAACAGTGATGAAGAAAACTGTCGTAAGTGTTAAAAATTAAAGGAGAAATAAGCACATATTAAATATGTTTACTGTGGATCTGTTAGCATGTTAAAGCATTATTAAAATAGAAATAAATCACAGTAATGATTATGAGAGTCCAACCTCATTCACCCCCTACTCAATTATGGAAACATCCCAGTGTATTATTATCATAAGGATTAGTCCAGTCAGTTATTATCCATCCAAATTACTAAAAAAAGTTTAGCTGGGAGCATTCGTTAGGGCTAGACTTACAATTTTGGGCATGGCTCGAGTGCGTGCTGCAGCTTGTGTGTCTTAAGCTGAATTGTCATATTGTGCTAAAAGTCATGAAGCAGAAAACGAACCCACAGCCCTCCCAGGTCTCTGCCCTTTCACAACTTTAGATTATTTTATGCTGGCTTTGCTTTGTCGTTGGGATTTTATCCATTTTTGTTCACATCGTTGTTCACAACAGACCCTGATTTCATAAAAGCAGACAGAGTTTACAAAGAGGCACAAATGCAATCATGCTTTTGAGTGAGGATGTGTGCGCTCGCCTCAGGCTAAGAGCGTGTGCAGGTGATTTCATCCCCTCTCCTAAAAATAGAGCGCTCAACAAGCGTGTTTGCCTAAAATGTGGGTTGATTGGGTGGAACCATTTTCCAATCATCTCCGAATGAAAAGCTGTCCAGGTGAGGGACAGACTGCGTGGTGCGTCGCTCCAATGCACAAAGCTCTGACAGGTATCTTGGATGTGTTGTTCTGGGTGGAAATAATAAAATTCTGCTTTCCTTTTTGACAGCAAGCCAGTGCCCTATATTTTGAAAGAATGCTCGTGCTGAAACCAGTGAAGTTGTGCCAAAGCTGAAGCCAAGCTTTGCGTGTTTGCTGTGCAGCTTCTTTTGTGTCTGGGTTAATTGGTGCTCGGGAGGAAATTCTACACCTCCCCACGCGAGCTTATAATGCATACACTCTCTGTTTCTTCTCATACATATCTCTGCTTTTAGCTGCTTCTCCCTCTCTTTCTTCCACAAACTCCACCCCCCCCCCCCACGCAGACCTGTTGTATACGACCACCTCATCCTTCTTATGCGCGTCTGGAAGCGTTTCCCTGTTGTTTCCCTGCTTCTCGTCCCTGTCCCAGCAGGACTTGTCCTCAGGCATGCAGAAAAGCAGGTCATTTGGAGCCTGTTTGCTCCTAAAACATTCATGTGTCACTGCTTCAGACGCGCACACAAATTCTGACGTTTGAAGACGCTTACTACTCTGTCAGGCTTTATTTCCTCTGTATTTCTTTCATAGGAAATTGTTTGTGGGTTTATTGCCCCCTCTGTGTGCTTTCCATAAGGAGGAGCTTCTGACACATTTAGGGGTTTGAGTGAAAACACTCCTCCTGAAAGCCTTTCAAACTTAAACTTACCGTCAACCTGCCATTTGACGATTATGACAGTAAAGCGTTACTTGCCATTTTATTAGATAGCGGTACACGCATGGCCTTCACTCTGGGTCCGTCTCCTTTTCCTGTGTGACCTGCTGTTTCTGCGTGGGCGGGCTGCTACAGGCGATTGTTTCTCTGAGTGGAGACAGAGCGGTTTCTGCACTTTTCATCCTTGTAGTGTTGGATCACTGAAATGCTAAGGATGTTGGATGTTGAAATTTTGCTCCTCTGCACTCTGGCAATTTTTAATTAATGATTTACTTATCTTCGAGTCATTCTCACAGGTTGCTTCTGTGAGCCGTTTTTCTCCTTCTACGTGTGCAGGGGCTGAAAAGACAGAAGACAGGCAGTGCAGGGTGGCGAAGCGAAAACCTGTACAGCATATGCTGCATAGGGGGGAAGAGGGTGCTGAGGATTTAGCTTGTAAATACGGCAAATCCTGTTCAGAAATGACACCGTTGTGTTCTTGTTGACTGTGAAGCGGTCGCGTTTTTTAAATTAAGTTTCGGAATGGCTGAGTGGATTGTCTCACTTTTTTTTTTTTTTTTGTTGAAAATATAATATTTCACAACACAATGCCAAGCCAGAGAATCCAGTGACTGAATGTGTGCAACAGACCATGGTTATGAAATATGATGACAGGAAAGAGCCGCAGCTCCTTTTTTGTCATGCCAATGTCATCTTCTTTCTAACCTGAGTGTCGCTGGCAGAACAGGTGTCTAAAAAACACTGATATTTCTCATACCAGTACTCTTTATGCACCATGGTGCCTCTCCATCCTTTATCCTGTTTTTGTTAACACCATCCCCCACCAGTTCACCCCCAGTTTGCAATCCCATCACTCCGCACACCCCACCATCCCCCATCGTCAAACTCAATTCCCCGCTGACCATTCGCTCACTGCAGGCACCCATACGTGCATTCATACATGCGTAATTGCAGTCATAACTTTGTGCAGACGCAAGTAGGGGCCAGACGCATGCTAGAATAAACAGAAACACATAAGAACTACTACATGCGCATCCATCAGCGAACTCTATTTTTGCAACTGAAAAGTTCAGTTCATGTAATAGAAACTGTACATTTTGTTTACTGGTTGCATAACTTCCTGGGTGAGGATTATACACAAAGCCGCCCTCCCTCTCGCCTCGTCTGGAGTTGACAGCAGTGGAGGCAACAAAAGAATTCTGCCTTGAATTCTCAAAGTCCGATTTGTGCCGACTCTGATGTGAAGCCGCTGTTTAATCCTCGTCCTGATTATAGCAGCATATCACCCACTTGCCATCTATCTGTGTTACCTTCAAAGTCCACAGTGTCCGCTTGACTTTCCTCTCATCCTGGGATGCGATAAGAATCTGTTTCATTCGCGTTCATGAATTTAACATTCACACCTGCAGGGAGGCATTTCACATCGTCACGCAGAGCTCAGAGTCTTCTTTTGTTTTCCACCGCGATGCAGAGTCAGCAACAAGCCGTGTGCTTCCTCTCTTTGTGTTCTCTTACCTAATAAATCTGCACCACTCCCTCACTGCCACACTCACTTTTGAATCTGCTGGCACCCCTCCACACCTCCTGTAGTCATTGTTTGTTTCTTTATTCCAAAGCCTTCCAGTGGATGCAGAAACCACAGGTCTGCTCACACACTAAGTTTCAGAAAAGCAACACGCATCCATGCAATGCGTGGATAAATGCTTGTTTTAAGCTCTAATGACAGTGCTCAGAACTCACATCTGAGGTCCCTTTAAGAGCTTGAGTGTGAAGAAAATGGTCAATATTTTTTAATGTGCTCTAATTTCGTGCACGATCTGCAAATTGGTTGCATGATATGAGATAAGTGTCATGGAACGGGGGTGCAGCAGGCTGAGGACCTCCAAGCAGGACACAGACTCTCGCATAAACTCAAAAAAAACCA
>JAVDPK010027635.1:0-27474 GCA_034780415.1 Cichlasoma orientale
GTGTGTGTGTGTGTGTGTGTGTGTGTGTGTGTGTGTGTGTGTGTGTGTGTGTATGTATAGATCCCCTTAAGGCATATTATCAAACAAATTTCCTTAAAAAACCCTACCCACCTTTCCAAATTAACTTTGACTTTAGTGCTGAATAGTGAAATTCAGATGTGTGTGACGTGCAAAATCACACCTCCCATATCTACGAAAGGAAGCACAGGGAACAACAAAACAGTCAGCAAGTGTTTGATTGTAAGAGACATCTAATTTAACGCCCTGTCACAGAGTGTAGCAACATTTACGAAAGCTATCACCACTGATAAAGTGTTAGATACTGTAATAGGTGCTGCTCTGGGCAGAGGAAGTGTTTGTGTATAAATCATATTACTTTCATCCAGCACTGCCACGAAGGCCAACTGGACTGGCTGTTTCCTGAGGATGTGTGATGGCTCCTCCTCAAAGGCAGAGAGGAAACCTGCCTTTTGATTTGACTTCCACCTACCACAGATATTTGATTAGCAACTGTGTATTGTTGTCAACAGCGAACCTCTAGATCATTAACAATTTAATCACCCTCATCACCCTTGGGTCATTAATGCTGTGATGGGATCGGGAATAGACTTCCACAGGACAGTTTTCCATCTAAGCGTCGAGGCGTGTAATTACAGACATTTGACTAAAAACGCTCTCAGTGCAGCCGTAACCATAATGAATGTTTAAGCAGTGGCGTACAGTATAAAATTTAAGTTTGCTGACATGCAGAATGACCAAAATTATGTCCAATTAAAATCTAATCAGTGAGTACAGTTACAGTTGGTGGGTGAACACAGGTGAACTGTAACACATTAGTATAAAGACTAGAAACGGAGTTGCTTGGTTCTGTTTTCAAAAGATTTATTATGAATTTTGGCAGAAAGCTTTTGTTTTCAAAGCGTCCTTGTCTTTTGGCAGACAAATGCTTGAAAACACAAGAGGATTATGGGAAATTTTCCAGGTAACCTCAGCGGCAAACATTGCTAGTGTTACAATAAAGTAAAATGATATCGCATGATGAATTAGGGAGATTTTGGGGTGTCTGCATTTGGCTGTCTTGATGGTTTGGAGTGATGGAGTCATTCATTGGAGCGGATTTTTCAAAACTAGATGGTCATTAAGGCAGGAAAGGAGGTGTTTATTCTCCAGATATGAGCCAGCTTGTGCAAATGTTGCCGCATGAGCAGTGACAAGTCAGATGCAACTTAGCAACCTTCTGTTGAAAGCATGATTCACCGGAGATCAAAACTAAAAAGTGGGCTTGAATGCACAGCAGCTTAGAGCAGATATTTCTGTTTAATGAATTTCAGTGCGTATAACGTTATTCAGGTAATAAACATCACTACTCACTAAGCAAACCCACTGTAAGTATTTTCATTTTCCCCACAGTAAAAGTGTGCCGTCTGCTCTTCCTTGATATTGACTCCATTAAGGATCCACATTAGACCAGCCGCACCCTCTGACACTTCCTGTGAGAATCAATCTTGTCTATAAAAAACACGTCTTGCAGTTCTTTTGTTTTTTTTTCTTTCAGTGATACATTTGTTGATGGTGCTAAATGACATTTGAAAGATCTCAGCAGGATTCCAGCAAGCAGAAAATATCCATATGCAGCCTCCAACCTGCTCACTGATATTCTCTGTTTGTTTAAAATGGAGCCAGCTGTTAGTGTTTTGTTCCTCTGTGATCAGAGATGTGCTTACAGGAGGGAGACAAATGGTTACTTGATGTGTTGCTGTTTGTGGATCGTCACTGCGTTAAGAGGAAAGACGCTGATCTCTGAGGTTAATTGTCTTTTTCGTGTGAAACCGCCACAACAAACACTATACGTTTATAATATAATTATCACTTGCTGTGCGCAGTGAGCTTGAATTTCTCAGAGGGGCAGGTCAGTGGCTTGACTTACTTGGTAAGTGTGAATGCTGAGGCTTGAGCAGGTGATTTTATCAATCTAAATATGCCACCAAGAAATCAGATTAAGTACCCGAGCTTCACAAGTTTGAACAGGAATTACTTTTCCTGGGTTTTTTTGTAACATATATAATTTTATTTGAACAAAGTCTTATTGTCCTTGTAAATGGATCTTGTACTTGCAGAAGATTGTGGCTGTAAATCCTGATTGCATTGCAGTGATGATATCTTCTAAAGCCTGAGACGAAAAGAAAGTACAGCAAAAGTTTTATATTTTCAGTTTACTGCAGACATATTTATCTTGTTCCAGAGATGCTGGAAATTGGTTGCAAAGTTAAATAAGGCAGAAATCTGTTTGTTGCTGTTTTGCTTTTGTTTTTTTGAAAAGAAAGAAAGAAAATGTATTTGCTGCTGCATACACATACACACTTACGCAGTAGCCTGAGTGGTACTAAGTCCAGCTCCAGACAGAGAGCTGCGTGTGCTGCTGTGGTCGGGGACTGGAAAACACAAACAACTGGGCTGCTGGGAAGTGGCCAGAAACTCAGAGTAATGATGATAAAGCAAAGGGCCAGTTCTTTAGAGCTCTGAAGCACTTACATCCACAGATCTTTGTGTACTTGTTTCTGTCTGTATACAGTGTAAATTATTAGAAGATGATTTCTTTCTGCATCTGCAGGGGAATTCCAACAACATAGCTACGGTCGACATTTCAGTTGGTTTCGTTGGACTGGAAAGCTACATAGAAGCACCTGCCATCTTCCTAACAGCTCTCAGCACTTACGCAGGCCCCCTGCTTTGGGCGTGTCACCTCGTCTGCTACCTTAGCTCAGAGAGAGACAGGTAAGTGTCAATTTAAAACCCACAATTACTTAGTTTTCACCTATACAGTGCTGGTGCTGCTGTGTGACAGCGTTTTGTGTCCAGCTCCAAGTTATTATCCTGTAATTTTGAAAAATAAAAAATGAGCTTTGTTGTACTCATGAAAATGTACCTCCTTATCTCTAGTCACATGGTTTTTTTTGGTCATTCTAGTTGAAGGCGGTTGATCAGTCGGTCTGTTTGTTTTATTGTAAAGAAAAAGTTAAAAATCTCCATCTTTTGTGCCTTTTGAGAACCGACACAAATATTAAATCCTTTTGAGAATCCAGTGTTATATGGGAATATATGGGCTGCATCTGTGAGTCCTCTGTGGCTTTAACGGTTTTTGAGAAGGAGCGCTCCAAATGGTTCTGTTTGAGGTGCTCTTTGAATGGGATATACACCGGATAATTCATCAAAGAACCCCAAGCCACTCTCTTTATAAATAAAATTAAAATGCCTTTATTCTCGCGGCACGTCATGTTTAAACTAAAAAAGTCCAGCGCGTTTCAGCACTCAAGCCTTCATCAGGGAGCCAGACAGAGTTCATGAAAACGCCGAATCTGTTCTAGTGGTGTTCCACCAACTGGAACCTTCCACCTGGGGTAATAGTGGGATATTACATCAGTGAAACTCCACGCAACGTTCACCAAATTCAAAACAAAACCAAACAACACACAACAGTGTCAACCGCAGACAACACGAATACGTCTCCAAAGGCAAATGAGGTTTATAAAAGCATTCAAATCTAAGTTGTTTTAAACCAGGGTATTTAATGGGCTATAATTTATAATTCCAAAAAGCTTCCTCTTGGTTAAGGCTCCTTTGTCTGTCACCGCTTTCTTTGGAAAGAGGATTGTGCTCAATTCCAAAGGGTTATAATGTAGATTTCTATTATTTTCTATTATTAATTAATTATTCATTATTATTAATTAATGTTTTGTAATTAACATGGCATATTAGGAATTTACTATTAATCATTTTTTTATTGTAAAACTTAATTTGTCATCTATAGGCTGGAGTGTCCCAGCTGCGAAGTGGTTTACATTTGTAGAACAAAAAGACATTTGCAGGTTTATATTATGCCATGTGGCCCTGTAACATTAACTATAGCACTAATTACCTGATGAAGGCTTGTGTGCCGAAACACGTTGGAGTTTGTTTTGGGGTTTTTTTTAGCTTAAACATGACCATGCCGTAACAATAAAGGCATTTGAATTTCATTTGAAAACAGAGGGCCTTGGAGTTGTTCGATCATTTAGGATCATCTGTGGCTTTCTTTTAGGAGCCCCTGCTACCAGCATCAGTGGTTTCTACTTTGGTCCCAGAAATGTTTTATTCTGTACACTTGAAGCACTTTATCTACCTCACATCTACAGCCACTCCAGTTAACCTAACATCCATGACTTTGGACTGTGGTAGGAACGCAGAGTACCCAAGGAAACCTACGCACTCCACACAGAAAGGCCCCAGCTGGGGTTCAAACAAGGATTTACCTCCTAACTGAATGCAACAGTTTTCATAATGCCTGCATAATGTATAATGCAGCGTTTACACGCATTGGCAGACTTTGTGGTCGTATCCCAACAAGTTGTTGGTGCCCTTCTGTTAAAGAAAGAAACCCCACAATGGTCACTGACATAACTTGAAACTGACAAAAATAACAACAAATAAAAATTTACTGAAAATGAATGAATGAAAATCAGGCATTGCTTTTGAATTATGGTTCAACAGAATTATTAATTACAGCCTTTATTATTATTAATAGGTTGACCATAGGGACATGTTAAACTAAGGCGTGTCCTGTAATTAGCATCACAGGTGTTATTTAAAGGGTGAAAAGTCATCACTGTGCTGTTTGGTATCATGGCCTGTCATCTTTCCATCATTCATTCATCTCTCAGATGTCTCATCTCTGCATTTCCTGTGTCAGATATCTTTATCAATATTGAATGAAATAAACGTCATCTATAAAATATAGACAGTTCTACGTATTACCAGTTAGAGAACAGTTAATTACTCTAAATATCTATTTGTAAATAATAACTGCTAAGCTCAACACTTAATCACTTACGTTCATATACATGAATATACTTTCTGGTGAGGCTTTGAGAACTCCTGTTCTTTCTGTAACGATGGGGTATCAACAATTTTTTCCACGTCTGTATGTCTGTGTGGGTTCTCAGTTGTCCAGGTCACGGTGGTCTTGAAATGAAGGCAACTGGGCTTCTTTTTGGTTCCTGAAGACCTTTCACATCTCATCTAGGAGGAGGATTCTGAAGAACTGAAGTAGTCCAGAACTAAGAAAATAGTCCAGTTGCCTTCATTTCACTTAAGAAATGCACTTAAAGTGATCCCCAAGCACTTTCCTTTTCAGGAGAAAGAAACACAAGCTTAAATGTACAAATTTTAGTGTGACCTGAGTTCTGCATATTTAGAATAACTTTAGTATAATAACACTACAAAAATCAAAATCTCACTCAGGCTTTAAAAAGAGCTTAAGACAACAGCTGCTACTACAATATGTTCAATCCTAACACCCTGCATGGCTGAGCATTCTCAAAAATTCTCAGTAACTGTCCATTTGAAATACACACTTCAATAAATTTAAACTATTGTTTTCAATGTGCCACTGTCTAGATTTATTACATTGATGTCACTGTACTGTATTTTAAGAATGTCAGGGTACTTTTAAAGATTTAGGTTAGTATTAGGATACAATATTATTTGTGTTCCATGCATATTATTTAATGTCTGGGCCTCTATTTACAAGCTCTGGATAGCTTTTGGGGAGTCCCATTTCACTAATCACTGTTTTATGCTTAATTAAGATTTTAACTGCATTTTAATTGATTGGTGAATAAACTGAGGCTGAACTGAAGGAAGCTTCCTGGTGTGAGCTGGCAGTGTTACCCACTACACAGCTGTGCCACCCAAGCTTAGACCACCTGTTTTATTTATGTATCACCAGTTCAGAGCAACAGTCACCTCAAGGTGCATTATATTATTAAATAAAGGCCCTACAATATTACAGGGAAACCCCCAACAATCAGATTATCCTAAGTGAGCAAACAATTGGCCACAGAAGGAAAAACTCCCTTTTAACAGATAGAAGCGTCCAGCAGAACCAGGTGGTCTCCAATCTAAGTACTAACCAGAGCCCACCCCTGCTTAGCTTCCACGATCAGATAATATTGGGCTTGATCAGGGTGGTATGACTGTAAGCCTATTAACTAAAGAAAAGCATAAATGATTAAAACATCCTGCTTCTGTCATACAAAACGGTAGTTGTATCCATTCCATTCATGATCGGTATACAAAGACTTGTATAACAGTTCTTTATACGCGCTGCATGATCAAGGTTTTCACTGACAGCTGTTTGCATAAAAACATTATTGTGATGACATTTTATATAATTGAACATTTGAAATACGCACAGTTTGTAATCCATTCATGAGAAAACATTTGGAGCATGGTGGGTGTCACTGATGGAGGAGCACTTGCGCTCATCGTGGTATGTCAGCCAAAACGTTGGCCGCCACTGCTCTGTGTTATAACTGAATTCAAACATGCTTCTCTCTCTCTTACTGTCTTTTCTGTTGACTGTGCCAGCACAGCCAGACACCAGCATCACTATTACAATTACTTTTGACTGTTGTTTGTTTGTTTCATACTTTTTTTTAGTCTCTGTGGGTGGGACAGCGCTGGCGCGCAGAAATGTTATGTTAATTAGTTTACTCATGGCAGCGAGGAGAGGTCCTCGGAGGGTATCAAAGATGCATGTAAACAGCTTAACCTGCACAAGACCTCCATTGGAGAGAGGCCAGTAGCCGGGCTGCTGTATGTGTGTGAAAGCAGCCAATAACTACAGCTTCCCCTCAGCATGAGGCCTCTGCACAGTGCTGAGTGATGAGGTCTGTGGCTGGGCGGCAGCTGCCCTGCTGATAGAGCCAAAACTGAAATGCTATTTTAATGCAGACAAAATATATTGTTTGTGTAAAAGGAGTCGTTTTAAATTGCCTTCTGTGTTAAAATGCCAGCAACTAAAATGCAGAGATATATATGCAAGTCTGCTGCCTTGAGATATAAAGAAATTCTACTTTATGTAATAAAACGTTTGAATTTTGTTAGCACAAAGAATGCATAGAAATTAGACCTCAGAGGGTGAAAATATCCATACATGATTTATATTCTTAATAATCTTTGATCCCACATTTGAATAAGCTGTGTTTAACATTTCAGTAGTTGAGACAGTGTTTGATTAAAATGCTCTATCCAGCTGAATTTTTTAAATTATTTTTTTTTGCTGCTATCAGTGGGGTGTAAGAATGACAAAGCTGATCCAATAGTCCAGCACTGTGGTCCAAAATGCACATGGTTTGGCCTCTGCCTTTCATTTAGCACTAATATTTTAAAAAAAGTCCGTGTGAACATCACTTGATGTCCATCACAGCATTTTTGGAGCATGTCTGCTCATACATCCATGAGAATCTCACCCTAAACGCCCCAAAATGTGCAGAGATTTCAACCTAAACTGGTGTTGTTTTCTCTTGGAATTGACTATCTCACACTCACAGCAGCAAAGGAAAATCACTTTACATGAACCAATAAAAGCATGTTACCTGAGATGTGTAGTTGTACTTAATGCATTTACAGTAAGTTCAAAATAGCTACTCAAAACATTGCTTCTGAGAAAGCTCGTTGAAACGCAGCACCTGCATCGATCGGTTTTAAACTTGAACCTAAACTGGAACAATGAAAGCAGGCAGTAAATTGCATTTAGATTGACAGCGTAATTGCCAGTTATGAGAGTTGGTGCCTGGCAGCCTCGCCATATTCACTGTGGTCTTATCCTCTGAATAGCCAAGTAGGCAACCCATCAATTTCATATGTAGGCTGTAATGAACACTGCAGCCTCTGGAGGGGGTTAACACCACCCAGCTGATGGTAAACATTACACACCGCATTACAGTGCAGTGCAGGGCATGTGATCATCTTTCCTTGTTGTCATCACTCATCCAGTGAAACCTTTCCTCTAATAGGTACTCAGAGGTACTCTGACTAATGGCACTAAAATAGTCTCAATTCTTTTTTAAAATTCACTCTGCAACATCATCAGCTCAAACACAAGACTAGTACAGGAAGTCCTCAGGAGCTGCTGAGTAATCACATCAAACTACATCATTATTTACACAGAGTCTTTCTTTCTCTTAATCCACTGTAGATCTTCTAATCTTCTGACCATTAAGTGAGACTTTCATCATTCTCTTAAGACTTTGATATTCTGACATAAATGCAAGAAACATGTTCACACCTGATTTATTTCTAAGACGCTGCGTTGGCTCTTAGGAGAGCTCTGTGAGAAAAGCAGAAGTGACAAGTGTCAGTCTTTTCTGCATCCGTATGCTTGTGAGCTTAATGGTGAAATGGTTCACTGAAATATAATGTAGTTAAAGATAACAGGTGTCTGGTGATGGACTCTTCATGGTCATCTTTGTCTTTTTTTCCCCCTTTGTTGGAAACCAGATATAGAGCAACTTTTAGCCAACACAGGAGAGCCACTTATCCAAACAGCCTCAAACTTGGCACTGTACTTACTCTGGTCCCCAGCAACACACCCACCAGGGCTGAAGCAGAGCAGATAAACAGTTGTCAACATAAGTGACAGTCAGAGATTTCTCACATTATTAGTAAGATGATTCAGCTTTAAGTCAGATGCTTAGTTAAGCTTCCTTATCACCTTATTAATTTCTAAAATTGTAAAATTTTTATAGGTATTTTTCATAGGTGGGGAAGACTGACTGTGTATCCTCATGACCCACCTTAGAGGTCGCCCATGAGCTCTTTGAGGCAGCACACAGAAATAGACCTAAGCTGTTGTGATATGAGCAACTCTGTAGAAGTAGGCGTTAGCAGCAAACACAGAGTATGGTAGAGTTCAGGTTTTTATTCCCTGGGTGTTTTTTATCTAGCTCTTGCTATCTTTCTGTCATAATTTACTGTGACCCGACATGACATGGCATGACATACAAATTTAATTTCTCTTCATGTGAGGACATGGTGACTTTGTGAGTCATCGTTTTAAAAAGGAGCCATATGTCATATCTCAACTTCTTACTGTGACGTTAAAAAGCAGGAAAACGTTAATATTATTATCTACACTGCCTGGAAACATCCATTAGAGATTTCATGGCTAGTTTTTAGTTCAGCTTTGACGTGCTGTTCATACTGTCGTCTAGCATACGAACAGTTTGTTTGAATGCCGTGAATCTTAAAGAGGCGTCATAGTTGTTTTCACTTCCAAAAAAGTGGTTTGTGTCAGCGGTTTATGCTTTGAAATGAGAGGATAAATAATAAACAGCAGGAGGGAGTATTTTTTTTTATTACACGTACAGTAACCTGATCAGGATTGGATCATGAACGAACTGAAATCTATTATTCTGTTTGTTTGCAGGTTCTTCTTCGCTTGAACCGTGTCTACAAATTATACATTACAGCTTCTATTAAACTAGCGTAGCTAACTGCATAAGAAGCACATGTCTAATTAACATATACATAATGCAGGCTACTGAAGCTTCTTCTCAACGGCAGTCACTCAAGCTATATTTATGCACATGCTGTTTACACCAACATTAAATGTAATCTAAAAAAAGCAGATGCTCAGTTAAACTGTATATTTCACCACAAAGCTTGGCTAACGTGCCTGTAGCGTCTTTGCAGTTAACTACAGCGATGAAGTTTATGAACCAATTACATGAGACCGAGGATATTTTAATCTTGTTACAAACCTAGTGCTTTCCAGTAATCAACTCCAGCCAAGAGGAGGCCACAGCACCTTTGCAAGCAATTAAGCTATTAAATGATGAACCGTTCGCACACTGCAGAACTCCCAGTATTCTTATTTATTGCACCTATTAGTATCTTTATCAGATAATGAAACACCGGGTGGCACCATCTTAAGTCATCGATCATACACGGTGCCCTGGCACAGGTCAGAAAAATCAGTGCCTGATATAGTAGTTATACTAAACATGACATTATCTACAGCACATGAATCCACAACAAATACACAGAAAAACTGAATTTATATGAGATAAAAATGCAAGGAATGATAAGAAAGGACGAATGTCCATTTTTTTTCCCATTAAGACCTTTAGGAGCCAAAGTATCAAGAGTGTAAATCTGCTGTGTTTGGGATCATTGTCCTGTTGATGACCCAGTATCAGCCGAGCTTTAGCTGTCAGAGAGATGGCCTCACATTTGACTCTAGAGTTCTTTTGTATACGGAGGAGTTTGTGGTCAACTTGGTGACTACTAGCCCAAATCATCACCCCTCCACCACTGTGCTTCCCAGTTGCTATGAGGTGTTTGTGCTGATATGCTGTGTTTTTGCCAAATGTGGTGGTCAACATTAACATGCTAAATGAGGCCTGCAGAGTCTGAGATGGAGCTCTTGGGTTTTTTGTAATTTCTCTGAGCATTGCACAGTCTGACCTTGGGGTGAATTTACTGGGACGCCCACTCCCAGGTCCAGAGCAGCAGCCTGCCAAGATTTCTGCTTTCGCCGGGGTGCTCACACTTGCTGATGATCAATTAATCAAGTGTATTTGATTAGCACCATCTGGTTGCTACTTACCCTTTAAATCCTATGGAAACAGGGTGTACTTCACAGTACTGTGTGTACTTGTGAAAAATACAGACAGTTGTACACTTACCAGAAATGACATTTGTAGCATTTGACTTCAGTTGTCATCCTAGCTACTGTTTTAAGCAAATATTTGGTACTTGTTATGACTCTGACCACGTGTAATACTAAATTCTTCTGTAAACTGAAGAACCACCACATTAACCCGGGCCAAGGGGGATTTGAACCCAGACCTGTGAGGCAACAGTGCTAACCACCACGCCACCGTGCTGCCCATTAACCCGCAATGCCTGAAAAACTGCTGCTGTTAGCTAGCTATCATTTACATCATCATAATCATTGATGATCACAAACCCTCCTTCAGCTGGCCAAAGGGCAGGAATAATGTCCACACTGAACTTTGTTGCCATTATGAGTACATCATTGTTTGTCTTCCGTATGCTGATGAATAAATACTTCATGCGCAGAATGTTTCAGTTGATAGAAATCCATCCTCATATAATGCGTTTCAGTTAAAAACTTCTTCAAAATTAAAATACAAATCTTAAAATGAATACAGAATGATGAAACTAAGTTATTGTGTTGAAGAAGCGTTAATACATTTTATTTATTTGGTTATTTATTTGTAAAAGAACCGTTTTTTTATGACCTTGAAAGAATTTTTTTATTTTGACCAGTAGGATGTGTTTTCTGGCCTCTGGCTGTTTCCTGTCTGGTTAGTCTGGAAAGCTCACTCAGCCGTGCACCGGCCACAGCTGTAGCTCAGATGCAGGAGAAGTGTTGTTGCTTTGGAAGTATGTCTGTGACTGCTATACCACACATATGCCAATATATGTTAAAGATGATAGTGATACATGAATGGCTAACAGGTAACAACATTAATCCACATTCATTCTTGCTAAATGTTTTAGCAAAAAGAACCAAACTGAATTGTAACATATTGATCAGTGGAGTGGTTTCACGCTAAACAACTGCTCAGATCACCCAACGGCCTGAGCTGGATTATAGTGACATCAAAAGATCTGGTTCTGGTGTTTTTTATTTTATTTATTTTTATTTAATTACATACAGTTGTGAGCAGAAGTTTCCATCCACTCATCGTGGGCATGAATATTGTGGTATTTTTGTGTTTTTGATAATTTGAACTGTTCTTTTTCTAGGCTGGAATTTTGGATTTTCTCTAATCCACACAGTATACGTAGAGGCTCAAATAGATACATATAGTCACTTAAACCTGTTAATAAGTGGTGCTGAAGGTTTAACAGTGTCTTCAAACCTAACAAGGCTGAGGCCTATTAACTTCTCATTAGTGATCATGATTGACTACAACTGGTAGTCCGAATAGGTGACTTACTGGGAAGTTAATTTTAGCTAGTGTCACCTTTGGTTTGTGTAGCTACGCTGATAGACACAGATAGTAGCTGCTTTTGCAAACAATGTGAACTCTGCTTATGAGCTAGTTTATGTGGAGCCTCCTGAGCACTTGTGTTTCTCGTCTGATTGCTCCACGACTGTAAATGACAGTAAAATGTTAGCACAGACGAGAGGAACGTCTACAAAACCAAGACCGAGTTTCTAAAGTGCTGTGATGTAGTTTTTTAAGATATTAATAGTCCTTAATCAAGTGATATGGATGTTTTCTGCCTCAACAACTAAGGAAAGCATGATAACGATGATACATATAAACTTTTATTTATTTCTGTAATCCACTGATTACTTATTGATTATTGGTATTGGTCAGTCTTTGATCCACTCTTGGACAGCATTTGTGTGCATGAGTTTCTATCCACCTCCTAACTGGTCTACCTAGCATGTCTCCTACTCCTTTGGTTTGCCTTCCTGTTTTGTGAAAAGGCTTAAAGTTCCTCCCCCTCAGCTGGGACTCTGCCTGCTGTAATGAAGAAGATCCCTGTACTAATTTGCGCACGTGTTTCAGCGCATCACAGACCAAGTCTTTTGTGTATCTGTGTGTGTGTTTGGCTTTACATCATCATCTCCTAATCTCCTCGCGCCATCCCATCTTGCAGGTTTTAAAGTCATTAACTTCTTTATCAGAATTTGCCAGCAATCCTCATTATTGTGCCAAGATAATTGGATCAGTCTCTTCTCCTGGGTACACGTGTAAAGGGAAAAATGTGAAATTGTGGCCTTTGCTGTGAATCATCAACCAATATGCATTTTTTACTGAATCAACTCCATCACGAAAAACATGAACCAGCTTAGGATGACCTTGGCTTACATCAAAACTTTACTGTGTTACTCCACAGGAAGTTTGCCTGTAGTCGCCTGCTTTGCTCTCTGCAGTGCATCCTCCTCTCTGATGATTCCTTTTCCTCTCCACAGGAGCCCAGTTGCAGTCGGCCATGGTTGCTACTGTTTGGCCCTGCTGAGGTCTGTGCCAGCTGCAGCCTACATTGTACTGGTAACTGCTCTACGCTACCATCTCTTCATATGGAGCGTCTTTTCACCCAAATTACTCTACGAATCCATGCATCTCCTGCTGACTGCAGGAGTCTGTCTCTTCTTCATCACCATGGAACAAAGCCCCAGCTCAAGTAAGTCTTAGTGAGCCAAAGACTGAAAATCCCTTGTAAAGGATCAGACTCGGTCTTATACTGTGTGGGATCCATGCTATAACATGCTCACCTTCACTCTGTAAGTTAGTCTGTTCACATTGTGTGAATAGATGTTTGTGAACTCTATTGCAAAAAAATACTTTGAGAATGCACTTTTAATGTATTTTTGAGAAGTATATTTAAATATTTCATTCTTTCCAAAAATAAAAGTGTTTGAGGAGGAATAAAGTGAGATGATGTAAAGATTTTTTTACACTGTGTATTACCTCAGGGACGAGTGTACAGTGAACAACAACGGGGCGCTTTGGCTCCATGATTAATTGAATGACTTTGATGTTACACTGGAGAGCTTGATGTGTATGTGCTGTGAGCGTTTGATAATACTTGTTTTAGTCTAGACTTGCATCCTCGTTTGTTTTCACTTATTCATGCTGAGCTTTTTTTAAGGTGAAAACGCACGGAGCAGTGCTGGGAAATCTGCGAGGTCGCCAAACTCAAAACACCTTTTGTCATGGCAGGATGAGCGCAGGTGTAATTACTATTAATTATGGCTGGATTCCATTTAGCTGCTTCAATTTCAGGCCTCTGGGTTGTGGTTGAAAATCACCTCCTTTCCTCGTCGCTTTTTTAAATCGCCTTCCTTGATGGAAAGTGTTGTGAAGGAGAATCTGTAATTCAAGAGAAGCGCAGTGCTCTGAGAATCCTGCTGCACTTAAAGTAGGCATGTTATGGAGGTTATAATCCCACGTCGACGTGGGTGTGATGAGTTGAAAAGGCATTTTCCCAAGGATGGACTACACAGTGCTCATCTAAAGGTGCGTTCGCATCAGGTTGCCTTGTACCACAGTTGACCCCACCTGGCCTGCACTCCCTCAGCTTTTAGCAGTCTGGGTTCAGTTTGTCTCAGAGTCTCAGCTCCTCTCTCGCGTATGTGCTCTCTCTTTCACGCACAAAGACACATACACACAAACATGCTTTTGAAACGTGCTCTCATGGGGTACAGTGATGTTCGTGATTTTATGCATTTTTTGACGTGATTGATAACAATTTTGGAAGTAGTGAGACAGTGTCCTCTCACATGCCTTTGTCAGATTTATTCATTTCTAAACAGCAATTTTCATGAAGGCAGCTGAGGAAGTGCTGGAGTTTCATGCTTAGCAATCACATAGCACGCACAACGCCCGAGTCCACCAGATCCGCACCGGGATCAGGTATACTAAAACAAACTGGGCATGGTTGGGATCAAATACTGGAAGCACATTAAACTCCACTCACTGTGTTCTCTTTGGGTCTTAATCAGTTCACCAAGCTCACCCATACTACTGTCCAAGCACCTCAAATTACCCATGTATAATGAATTAATGATAACACTAAAAGTTGGCAACATGACGACATAACCCATGCAAGCTGAGCTACAGTCCATCTATCACTTCACTTCATTGACGACTTTTTTTATAAAGTGTTTCACACAGCTAACAACTTCATAACAGTTTAATAAAGGAGCACGAGCTTCATAGTCAGCCTGCAGGTTTTAGCAAATTGTTAAAAGCTTAAAATGTCTCCACATGATGATCTGCATCAGTTGTTTTGTTTGTTTTTGTGAACAGCTGGATCTTGCTTTGCTTTGATAGGAAGGAGATAATAAAGGTGGCACGATTGCACCTTTCCTTAGTATTCAACCAGCTCTTCACTATGGTCGCCACACGCTTGGAATCCTTCCTTGGCACATTTGACAATTCGACCGCAGCCTCAGTGTGCCTTTCTCGTACCTGTTTGTCGATTACGATTGGATTTTTCTTCAGCTGCTGTGTCTTTCAGGGGCACTTAAGAAGAACAGAGCACTTGTTAATATTTTTAGTGCCACGTGTGCTTGCTTCATGTTCCCTGTCAGAATACATGCTGTGAGAAAGCGTGTGGTTTAAAAAGTCCAGCATTAGCAGAAGTTTGAGGGGGACGTCAGTCAAGTCGAGCCTGTTTGCGCCCACGCAGTCTTGAGAAAAGGGTTTAATCAGGCAGCCTTAGTGAAAACACCTGTGTGGGTGTAACATAGGGGTGCAGAGTGGGCGTTTTCAGCACGTCGCACACCATTTCCAATAATCTGCACTAACCATTAGCTAAAATATTATATGTTCTTTTCTTTCCGTGACCTTTTTTTTTTTTTTTACCCCCGTGAGAATTTAACCGTGTGGCGGCCGGTGACATTTTGGAAGATGTCGACACAAAGCTGCTCAAGATAAAATACAGTTTGTGTATGTGAAAATATATGTCCCCAAATGAGTTATTTTATAGGTTGGACTTGTTTTTCGGACTGTCTCTTTAATGTTCAGACTTAATCTAGGTGATTTTCTTAATCTTAGTTTTCAATAAATCATCATATTCACATAAAGTCCAGTTTTCTCCATCCAGTGGGCACAGTAAGATTAGCTAACAAAAAAAGGTTTATGTCACATATAAACTCTACATTTAAGCTCTAAATGAGCCTTAAAGCCACATTTTGTTCTACATACAGTAACAAGTAAAAGCTCTGCAACCTGTTAAAAGCCCCAGCATGCTGTTTGCTTGAACTTGTAGCCGTTTGTCTTTTTATTCCTGCGTCTGACTGAAGAAGGCTGTGAAATGCGTTCGGTGAAAATCAAAACTGTGTAGCGGTTATGTGTAAACACTGCAACACAAGTTCCAGAAAGACTGAGCTAATCGTTCTTCTTTTTTGGTAGGGCTTTATTTCACATGATAAACTGTTCTTGTTTGGATTTCGATGCACGAGTCGTAAAGTTTTGTGTCTGGCAGTGAACTGCAGACATAAACTTTGTTTAACGTCCACTCAATCTGTTTCTTCAATATCACTGAGAATCCCACCAAAGTAAAACTGGCGTGTAGGCTGGCTTCCATCCAAAGCAATAAGAGTATGGAGCCAAGAGAGCAAACAACGTGTCCCTGTCCAAGGACTTGATGGGGCTCACTGTGTGCTTTGACGCCTGTTTTGAAAGTAAAATCTGAGTTAAAGTGAAGACTGGAACACAAGTCTCACCAAACCTCCTGTTTGGCTTCAGCTTTGTGTAATTTGTAGTGAAAAAAAAAATGTTCCTACCTTCTGACATGCACAGCTAGTCTTTTAATACAGCGGGATGTGATGTAAAGACATCATTCCAGCAGTTATTTTGTTGACTCTGATGTCGATGAACAGCACAGCCTGCTTCAGAGCTCCTCGTTGATCACAACCTGGCAGCTCTAACCAGGAAAGAAAAATCAAGTTGAAAGACTCAGTGTTAAAGCTACAGTATGTAGCTTCTCACCTCCAGGCACTCAAGTAAATCTTGTGGTCCCGCTCCAACACTTGTCACTCACCTTGATGAGCTGTCTGTATTGAAACAGCGTCTCACCCGGGGCGAAGATCACTGACTTCCCCCGAGCCCCCGCAGGGGTTGGAGAAGCAGGTGCCAAACTGGGAAAAGTGGGGGGAGACGAGGCAAAGCTGGTGTTCCGCGTTTTCCTGAATAGATTGTGTTTGATGCGAGGCGAGCGCTTCACTCTTTGTTTTGCCGCCGCCGCTGTTGTTGCTGTGACTCACCTTGACAGGGACCTCACTGCTTACTACACCGGCAGAGAGTGGAATTTAAATGCCCCGAGCATCATTGGAAAGTCAGACAAACAAGAGGATTTGCATTTGAATGCAGGGGGGTCAGGGACAGACACACGCTGCATATGGATCACTGCAGGTGAGCTGGTTTGCATTACAGGCAGGACACATTTAGCTTCTTTTTTTTTTTGGTTTAGCCTCAAAGCTAAACTGGCAGCATCCTGTTGTCAAGTGCCTTTTTCCTCTCTTTAGTTCAACAAGGAATCTCACAAAGACTTCAAAGTGTGATGTAAATAGTTGATGAACCAGATAATGATCTACAGCACTCATGAGGATTATTCTGTCAGCGTGCTTCACTTCACTCAGCTTCTCCAACGGTATCGCGCTGTCTTTGCAAACCGAGCTGTTAAACCAACTAAATCTGTTAGCCCGAACTTCTTTTTTTTGACTGAGAGCTCCTCCCGTGATTGTGAAGTGATTTAGAAAAATTTAGAATGAAGAGCAACACATTTTCTCAGATGGAGATCGATTTTCTGTTTTTGGTAAGAATAAAACATAATAAACCGCTCTGTGGGAACTGCGGTACCGGTGATGAATTACGCTTGGAAAGAGTAACATCCATCTGCATCTCATCGGCCTCGTGAAAAATCCGCTTCATAATCCCGACCAGTTCTGTGGGGTTTGACAAACTCCTGCGGTCTTTCGAGACTAAAAGATTGATTTATAGCACTGCGCTGAATCCCTGTTGAGCCTGCGCTGTAGAGGGTGACATCATTATTTGCAATGATACTCGTGTGCTGATGTCTCTGCACCGCTCTGCCATCACGAGGAAAAGTGAGCTGAATATCCAAAAAAAAAAAAAAAAATTGCTTTTATTAAAATGCCGGAAAGAGAAAAGACTTAAGTACCAGCTGAGTCCATGAATGGGCTGTCAGTGAGAATGTGGCATGTGTCTGCCTTAGAAAGTTTCAAATCTGGACAGAGCCATTGGTGACAGAAAATTGTATTCATAAATATACAGTAATTAGTGTCTGATTACGTCTTCCAACAAACTGATGTATTGTCATTAACTTTGCATTTTATGGTTGTGGCTAGAGAGTGGACACATGCGCAGTACGCCAAAGGTGGAGGAGAAGCCGTAGGTGTTTTTGTGTTATGATTACAGCTGTAATTTATACTGTGTGGTTATTTTTCTGTCTGTAGGTGGGTGGGGTTCTTCTTGTCTGTTCGTACTATGTTTTAAATGTCCAACTAACTGGATCACACCTTTATATAAAACACAATAAGCTATTGTTGTCTGTGTCAGCGTAGCTGAAAGCACCCGGCTCATTACGAAGCGCTGCGTACTGATAACAGCATAATTAGTTTAAGTTACTTATTTAATCTTTCCGAGAAGTTCACGAATGGCGTGTAAAATGATCTGTGAGCGGAGGCGTCAGAGCGGCTTCTCACAGATCTGATGGGGCAACACTTTGAGAGCTTGAACTCATTTCTCTCTATCCAAGGATCCAGCAGACCATGAAATGGATCCGAATAATTGTTTTGTTGGTGTGGTCGAAAGCTTTTAGGCATGTGTTATACAGCACATCCAAACCTGGCTGTGTGCGGGTTATTTTTTCCCACCTCTGTTGAAATGACTCCTGCAGTTCTGGGTGACCCAGCGGTCCGCAGTGATGTCGGTCTGTTTTTAAACCTTTTGCTTTTCTCCTGTTAATAATTGTCTCTCATATGACTAACGTTTGATAACAGCCCTCGTGTTTTGTTTTGTTTTTTTTACCTAGCTTGTTGTAACTATGCAAGTCATTCTGTTTATGTATTCAAACACTTTCCTGCTCTGTCTGTATGTGATGAATTAAGTGTTTAATCAGATGAAATCAGCCTTGAAGTTCAAAGCCCCCCCCCCTTTTTTTTACTGTCTGTATTTCTGAGTTGATGTTTGTTTTCTTTTTTAATGTGAAAAGTGACAGATTTGCAAAAATCATCTGTTTATGTTCTCAGTAATAAAATAAAAGGCTTCCTCTGCAGGATTTGTGTGCTTTTTATTTATTTATTTTTCAAACAAGCTGTTAAAAACAAAGTCTTATGTTGGGCGTTTTCATAAGGATCTGCACACATTCCTCCTGTGATAGCAGTGATTAGCTGCCCATTAAATTGTCTTTCAGCTTCTTGCATCCTGGGTGGAAGCCATCTGTCTCGGTTCCTCCTGCTTTGGAGGATGGATGACGTATGATGCACTTTTCACTGGAGTCTCTTATATCAAAGTTTCCTACTGACTTAGTAAAATTGGACATAAAACCATCTGTGAAAGTGCACCTAGCGTATCTTAACATACAGGATAGAAGTAGGAGGATGATAATTTAGTAATCATCCCTCTATCTGCTATCCACCCACTAAATAATTATTTTATGCCTTCAGGAGCTGGACTTCAGTGCCACCATTAAAGGAGCCACACATTCCACGCTCCGCTCACTTCTGAGTAGGAGTCTCTCTTAAAAGCTCCAAAGTGATGATGCACCCAAGATGTGTTATAGCCCTCATACCACAAATGTAAGTCACACAAAGCTAAATTCAGTTAGTTTTTAATGGCAAATATTGATTCAAAACTGTCCTGAAATGTCCAGTTTTAGTCCATATTAAGTACATATGTTTCTACGGTTGCTTTCATTGCAAAAGTGTCGGCAGGTCTCCAAAACAGCCGAACATCACTCAGCAAAGGCCGGCGTGGGTCACGCAGTGCTTCTTAATGGTTTAGCAGAAGTGAAGTCAATCAAGTGACAACATTTAGTGCCTCGCTTCCACCCCAGCCTCCAAGCCCCGGACCTCACTTAAACACCAAGCCCACCCACCTGCTTCCTTCGCCCCTTGCTGCGACTCTGAGGGGGACCCAACCCCATCCCCGGTCCTCGCTTCGGCCTTTGTCAACTTTTGAGACCGCCGACAGCAAGTTTTACTACGCAAGTTGGCAGCAGTGGCCCAGATAAAGGAGGAGGGTTGAATGTAGCCAGCAATCGCACCCCACATAAGTGTTTTTGTTAAATTTGATATTCTAACATTAAATGATACGGGACAGAATTGATTTATGTAATGTGGGTCTAGGCAAAGCATTAAAGTTATGAAATTATTTCATAAAGTTCACTTGTAGTTCTAAACATATTTAGTGTTTTGCTTTACTTTTTGTATCTCCAAAGATGTTATCCCTCCTACAGCCTTACAGATGATGATGTCATATAGCGACTTTTAGGACAGCCAAAAAGCTGAATCCTTACTGAGGAGTTGGCAACAGTTCCACAGATTCCTCTGTTAAAATGGCTAGCTTTAGCAATGGCATTACTATATTTACAGCCTGGTACAGTGATTGGCAGCTGTAGCCAAACATGTAGTCCATGTTTGCCGTGTTGGTGCCTTCCCGAGCTGTGACGGGCGGCCCATTCAAAAACTCTGTGCTCCAGTTTTTGCAAGTAAAACTGTAATTTTTCATTTTTCTGTTAATTGGCACTAATTAGCTGTGTCTCTGTATTTCACCTCTACAGTTTATGGATGCACCATGCTAACCAAGCTTGCTATAGCATTCCCTGTTAGCTTACAGTAGCAGTCCTCCACCCCGTACAAATATAGTCACTTCTACACTTCTAAAATACAAACCCCAACACGACAGTGGCCAAAATATATTTGTTGAGGCTTTAAAATAACACAACAGAAATATCTGCAGGAACCAGTGGCTGACTTGTCAGTCCCACACATGAGTTTCTGCTCCTATGAGAACAGAGGTTGCGATCCTTTTAGCCTTTACAGCATGTTCATAAATTTACTGGGACAGAGAACCTCGACGAATGGTGCTTCATTCACTAATATGAACACAGAAATATGTGCATACTTTGAAAGTGCCCACGCAAAATTACTCTGGATTCATGGAACGTGAGCTTACCACCGTGGATATGTTAGTGAATCTGAATCCATTTAGAATCATCATACTGCTACACATTCATTTTGAGGTGTGTCATGAAAAGGCGCCGCTGAAACAAACAAAAAAAAATGGTAGAAGAAAAGGATCCACGGATAAAGCCAGAAAAGGTGCACCTTCTCATATTATTTCCTCTGGAGTGCGGATGGATAAAGAAACAAAAACAAAAAAAAGAAGTGACGGCACTAACGGAGCCTGTGA
The DNA here is from genome assembly GCA_034780415.1 of Cichlasoma orientale. Taxonomy (NCBI): domain Eukaryota; kingdom Metazoa; phylum Chordata; class Actinopteri; order Cichliformes; family Cichlidae; genus Cichlasoma; species Cichlasoma orientale. The sequence continues at coordinate 20,754 of JAVDPK010027635.1, forward strand.
AGGTTGAGTCCACTGGGACAGAGGCGACTGTAGCCTAGGTAAAAAAAAAAACACAGAAAGCTCTGATATGAAAAACAGTAAGAGACCAGAGGAAAAAGAAGGAACAGCTGATTTCAGCTTAAGGTGAGAAACTCACTCCATTTATTGAAAACAAAACAAACATCCATAAGTGGGATATTACCAAGAAATTAGAGTGCAAGTGACGGCAGCCAGGAAGGATGTCCTTCTTTAATGAATGTGGTTTTAATATGCTAAGCATACAAATGAGCTGTGACCACTGTTGTGTATGGAAATAGTGATGATTTGAAATGATTTTGTTCTGTTTTCTTTGGTCTGACTGCTGTGTTGTTGACATCTAACAGTGAACATGTTCCTACTCGACTGTCTAAAGGAAGGCTCTGTTACGCTAAAGCTCCAGCCTTCGTGTTCTATAGTTTATTTACATTAAATTCCTTATTTTTAAATAATTCTCTGAGCATTGTTATTTTGGAAAATTTAAATAATGACCACACTCTTAAGAAACTTGGCCTTCTACATCTCTTGTGCTCCTAAGGTGTGCTGTTATCAGGTACACATCAGTTCAAGAGGGTCATTCCTTCTAGCCCGACTCATGGTTGCTGCTCCTGCTGCTGCTGTTGTTGTTGTTGTGACCACCCTCAGGCAGTGGCCTCTGAAGGATCACACTGAAACACCACAAGGAGACCATCAACTCTCGAATGTTGCAGGCTGTAAACATGTGGGCACAAACAGCAGCTGAGGCCAGCAGAAACATCGAGGTGATGTGCTTGTTTTTTGGGACACGCTCCAACACCGCAGCGCTCAGCCAGGGGCTCATGAATACCCCCATATCTGGCCCACACTTTTTACCCCAGGCATCTCTGTGAAAGGATAGTGTCCTGTTCCACCCCAAGCCTGGTGGGTTGTTGTTACACTGTTGGAATTTGGAAAGCTCGTTTTCTTTCTTGCTTGGTAAAAATAGTCATTTTTACACTCTATATCACATATGTCAAAACCTGCCTGCTGACATTTTAATCCGGCCACATATCACTCTAGGTCCTTAATCAGTTTTTGCCCGCCCACATAATTGAATCTACATACTAGCAAATCTGTGGAGTCACAGACGGCAGTCAGAAGCGTCAGAAGGTCCTGTGTAGTTCACTCGTGTGTATGTTTGTGTATTTCCAGTAGATTCTGCTTTCAAAGTCATCAGTGACATTTACCGTCGCGCATTCAGTTACAACACAATTCTTGCCCTTTAAAAACAAAACAAAATGTGTTCTCAGACACACTGTTAGGTCTGCAAACTTCAGCTTATTGCAGCTCTATGATATCTAAACTGCAGCGACTGGTGAATATTGGATGTTTCACCATGGTAACCCTGAAACCACAGAGCCCCCCCACATCTCACATCCCAATTTAACCTTTTTGTGTCTATGAAGCCAAACATGCTGCAGCCAGCTTTTAAAGACTGAGATCTTTAAAAGGATTGAAAGGAGTTGGAGGTGACACGGAGACAATGAGTTATTTTCTTTGTTTCTATTATTATTTTTATTGTTTCATCAACTGGGATTCTTGAAATCACTTTCAGTCAAGCTTTAATTCTTTAAATGACTTTAAATGTTTTCTAAAATTACAGCAGATATTGTGTTTGATGTTATCAAAGGCCGTGGTGACGGCTTCAGTTCCACAAAACTCTAACGTTGGCCATAACTCGAGAACGATGCGACTGAAGATGCTCAAATTTACACCATAGATCAATTTACTGAAACTCTCAGGCGAGTTTGAATCTCAGCGACCTTGACCTCACGCTAAAGGTCAGAGGTCAATTTTTCTGAAAATTGAATGAATGCAATAACTCCATGATGATGTCATCTAGGATTTTCAAACTCATCACACAGAGCAGGAGAAACGCTTCGTGCTTTATTAAGATTTCAGGAGTTCATATGTTAAATAAATGGTGCCTTCAAAGCCATAATGAGGAACTGTGTCGTAGAAATTTCATTTCTATATGTGTGGATTTTTACAGCTGTGCTAGCACTGATTTGAAATTGCGTACACAACATTCAGTAATCTTCTTTCTGTAAAATATTTATGCATTTGTGCCCGTTTAATGACAGTTTTGTTCATGTGGTTGTTTTCTAACACTTTTACAGTTTAAATGTACCGCAGATATAAACCCACAGGCTGTGTTTTATCTTTCTTTTTTTGCTGTGGAAACAAAACTTATTAAAAGTCATGTACACACTTATGACGATAGTTTCTGAACCCTGGCAGTTTCTCAATACTCAAGTATGGAAGTTCGTACTTGGCAAGTTCTCACGGGAATCCGGACTTCCCGAGGACGGAAGCGCGCAGCGCAATCGTTCAACGACTGGAACACCAGCGTACTGGAAAACTTCTCTCTTATATAAAAATATAAAATTTGAAAACAACTTTATAATTTAGAAGATGTAAATTGCACATTTTCAGGAACATTTAGAAGTTATAAATGCCATTTTTAATGAAAACTTTGAAGATGTTGATGGCAAATTTTTATAAACATTTAGAAGATGTGGAAGCTATGGATGGATGGGTTCTGCAGTCAGAAACTAAGACAGAGGTCTACTTGCTGCCACACTGAATGCAGAGGGTGCAGAGTAAAAATGCAGGCCTCTGGATGTAGAAATATTCTGTCGCTGTTACTGATGTGCTCACATGGCAACTCCGATATCAGGTCTCAAATGTAATAACAAAGTGAGGCGACAGGATCAGAGTTACACCTTGGACAGGTTGCTATTACATCACAGGGTACACTTGGCCTTGTGGCCAGTAAACTTTTTGTTGATTGGCTGAGGGCTCAATGTTGGATCAAACTGTATGTGAGAAGGCTGCATGTGGCATTAAAGAAATGGCATTAGAAATGAAATCACCTTTATGTCTGGCTCTTGATGCTATACTTGTTTTCCCAGTGTGGCCCCCAGTCAAACTCAGTTTGACACCTCTGTTTTATCACATCTGGAAGATCTGCAGCGAGACATAAAAACGTTCTTGCTCATGTTACGGTTGATTTCAAAACAGAGCTTTCACCTTGTTATCCATCAAATCGAATCTCACCGTCTGAACTGTAAATCTCTCTCTAAGCTCCACTGCTTCAGAATAACAATGGCATTACGAGGTTTAAGGATCAGCAAGTTAACTTGTCTTTGCTGAGTTTAGTTTGAGACTGCTATTAGCAACATTTTAATATCAATAATGCATGAAATGCAGTCAGCACTTACAGGTGAAAGGAGTCACTGGAGTTAGATATCAGCAGACAGTGCAGTTCTTCTCTTTTTAGTCCCTGCTCCACTGGTTTTTGACCCATAACCCTTTGAATTCACTCTCACGCATTTTTATCAGAGTCGTAGCCAGATGCAGCGTGCAGCCAAAAAAATCTGATAAACTAAGTGCGCACGACCTGTCAAACACCAAGGCCAGTTAAGCACCAAGCTGGTAAACACAGTGAACATTTTAGTAACTAAATAGCCACAATGTAGCTCGTGTCCCCTTCCAGCAAGTAGGGAAACATTAGGAAATGCACATTCTTGATAAAGCAGTCATCCTGAAACAATAATTATCAATTTATAAAAGTCACAGACATATTTTAATATATTTTATTCTGCAGTGAAGGAAATCAGAATGTGTGTTGCAGTGTGATGTATCTTTAAATCATCACAGGCATCACTCTGTTTGTGCCCATGTGAAAGGGCATAAATCATTTTCCCATAAATCGGTGAGCGTTTGCACCTCCTCAGCATGTAAGCTGAACGAAGGAATGAACATCTGAATCACGCTGGTTTGTTTCTGCCCCTCATCTCTCTTCTAGGTAAGGTAAGATCTAACCATGCCTGCCTGTCCATCAGCAAATGCAGGACTAATTACAGCTGCACCGCTCCTCCACTCTTTTGATGCTCCAGGAGTTGTCTGCTAAGTGGCAGATGGCAGCGAGCCAAAGAGGTTATTGCAAGTTTAGAGTTGGCTCCCTCTGAAAACACTGCCACTGCAGGAGCTATTGATTGACGCACGAGTCGCTCTGTGGCTGCAGACGCTGCCAGGGTTCCCCGTTCTCCCCTCACTGCGTTTCTGCCACAGTTTCTCTTCCAAGCTGCTGAGAGGAATCCAGCTCACTAAACCTCGGCTTAGTTGTTAAGAAGCCTGGAGGGAAACACTTGCTGTTTGCATAAAATTACTACTGGCTTGACTTACACAGCAGTGGAGGAGCTGCTCGTTAACCCTCCGTGGACTACACAGGAGATGAATGAATTAGATCAGACTTTTCAAGGTCTGATTTTCATATGAAGTCATTCTGAGAACACTTTCCAGTACGTCAGTAATTACTCCATATGCACAATAACATTGCAGCGTCTCTCTTGGAGAGGTTTTAGTTGAGAAGTGCAGCACTCACTCTTCCTATTAGAGTCCTTTTCGGTATGAAGAAACGGATCACAACAACTTAGGCAGGAGTTTGCTATTCGCAAAATACTTTGCCAGCAAATGGTTCTCATTAGTTCGGAGAACAATGGAACAAACAGACATCTGGTGAAGAGGGTTTTGTTTATGCTGGTCATAAAAAATATTTAAATAGCAGCAGCAAAGAAGAAGAAGAGCGCTCATTAAATATTAATTCAGCCATGTGAGGTGATCCAGCCATAGGTCGATGATGGTGGAGTCATATAAAGTCTGTTCGGGTGTCCTCATGACCCTCATCGAACTCTTTTGGACTCCTGTGGAGTCTCTGTCCTCAGTAAGTGGCACTTAAAGCAGGAGATGCTGCTGTGGTTGGGAAGGTTTCATTCTGATGCACAATACTGAGTGGAAAAGAGGCTGAAATCTCAGGACCTGGCAAAGAAATCATGTGTAGCAAACTAATCAGTAACCACAAAGTGCACTCACTAGGTTTTTTTTTTTTGGAGCTTTTAATCATCAGCAAATGATGTTTGCAAGCTGGTCTCTGTTTACAGTTTACCTGCTGATGGTATCTTTGGATCATGAAGACAGTGGACTGTGGAAAGCTGAGTTGAGTTTCACTAGTTACACTCAGGCCTGATTATGGCCAAAAACACTTAAACAGAAACTGTCTGAGAAAGTGAAGCAGGCTAAAATATCTCAAAAAGCAGCACATCATGCCTCAATCTAAAGAGACAGCTGACATCTATCAGATGTGGAACAATGGGGAACCTTCCCAGGAGTGGCCGGCCAACCAAAATCACTCCAAGAGCGCAGGAGGTCACAAAATAACCCAGAAGAACAGACTTCACTCGCCTCAGTTAAGGTCAGAGTTCATGATTCAACAATCAGAAAGAGACCGGGCAATAAAGGGATCTATGGGGGAGTTCCAAGGAAAAAAACACTGCTGAACTTTTTGGAATCATTTCATAAAAAGAACATGATACCAGCAGTCAAACATGGCGGTGGCAGTGTGACAGACTGGGGCTGCTTTGCTTCTTCAGGACAACTTGCCATAATTGATGGAACCATGAATTCTGCTGCCTATCAGAAAATCCTGAAGGAGAAAGTCCGGCCATCAGTTCGTGCCCTGAAGCTGAAGCGCACTCGGGTTATGCAGCAGGACAATGAAACATACCAGCAAGTCCACCTCTGAATGACTGAAAAATACCAAAATGCAGGTTTCGGGGTGGCCTAGTTCAAACTTAGGATTAAGATGTTTTAGCATGACCTTAAACAGGCCGTTCATGCTGGAAACTCCTCCAATGTGGCTGAATTAAAACAGTTCTGCAAGGAAGAGTGGGCCAAAATCCCTCCACAGGGATGTGAAACACTCACTGCCTGTTATCACCTGCCAAGGGTGGCACAACCAATTATTAGGTTCAGGGGGCAATTACTTTTTTCTTTCTTTTTTACACAGGTAGGTTTGGATAAAAAAATTTCCCCCTTAAATAAAATCATGACCTAAAACCTTTGTATTTGCTCAGGTAATCTTTGTCTAATATTAAAATTTGTCTGATAATCTGAAACATTCAAGTGTGACAAACATGCAAAAAAATAAGACATCAGGAAGGAGGCAAATACTTTCTCACAGCACTGTAGATACATTTTCTACTTAAATAAATAAATCTCATTATTGCTTGAGTTAATGTGAATATACCCTGTGAAATAATACTACAAGTATTTGGATAAGTTTGGATGAGTTTCACATGGCAAAATGTGCCCACCGTTGATGCGAGGAGCTACACTGGTGGTTTCTCTGCTTAGGAGCACCTGTGAATTTAAGGGTAACTGACTTTATAGCCCACATCCATTATAAATGAAGTTGGTTAGTTAAAAGCAGCTGCTAAAATGGCAAAGACAAGTGAAGTGAGCCCAGAGAAAAGGTCAAGCATGTTTGTTTGCATAAAGAATGCCACTCTATTCGACAGTTTAGACAAAAAAAAACCCTCTCTGCTCCGTCCTCCACAGCAGGGGCAAAAGTTCACAAATGGAGGACTGAGAACAGAAAGTGCACGTGCAGACCCAAGAAGCTCAGCGGCACACTGGGAAGCATAATTGGGAGTAAAACTGAGAAAAACAGATGAGGAATGGCAGCAAGGATGGGTACACCGGGAGAGTGATAGAGCAAAAATCAAAGAATGAGACAGACGGGATTAACTTCACTGAAGAAAACAGACCTGTATTATTTTCATTCAACTGAGAGCTCGGTGTGTGTGTGTGTGTGTGTGTGTGTGTGTGTGTGTGTGTGTGTGTG
>JAVDPK010027712.1:0-12500 GCA_034780415.1 Cichlasoma orientale
GCATGACATTCATTGCAAACGGTGAGACATGTAGGAATACAGAAGATATTGTAAAATACAGAGAATATACCCAACAGGTGCTTTCATGCCTTAATGAAATGAAAGCTTCTCCAGCCCCCCGGTTCCTTACATCAGTGAAAACTGGGAGAGAAGTCAAGAAAAAGAAATCCTGTCGATGCATTAGTGCTCACACATTTACACGAAGAAGTAGAAGAAATGTTAGGGTGTGGTATGAAATGACCTCTGTTAAATTAGCCTAATACCGTGCAGCTTTCAGGTGCTTTTTTAAAAAATTGGTTTCCATAGGTAACAGTTATAATACACAGTGTATTTCACACTTGTTTAAACAAGCTACTATTACAAGGAGCAGAAAGAGCACAGCAGAGCTGATGTAGGGGAGGCATTCCACTTTCTATTAATTACTTCCATGTTCTTAACTTATCTTATCTTGACTTGTCCAGTTCAGAGTTGATCCCAGCTGTCACAGGCCAGGTACACACAGTAAAGGTCACCAGACTTTTACGGGGCTAGCAGAGAGTATGCAGATTCATATTCACAAGTACAGCTAATTTTGAATCACCAATCACAATATATGATGCAAAATACTTTATTTATACCATATTTTTGGAAATAGTTTTTTGTTACAGCAGTTGAAATTTATTATAATTGTTATTATTGTTATCAAACCCATGCATACACGGGGGGAAGATGGAAACGTCACACTTTTTGTTTTCAATTTATTTTCCCAAAAAATAATTGCTCATAATATCTCTCGCCCTATGACAGCTGGGTTTGGCTCCATCCCCCCCGCGACCCTGAACAGGATAAGTAGCAGAATGGATGGATATCTGAAATGAAACAAAACCACACATTTGTTCTTTAGTTTTTTATTCTTCTTTTTTCTTTTTACGTGGAAGCCAATTTTGCCAATAAAAGACTGCTATTCTGCTAATGTATGCTAATAAAAAATTTATGTTGGGTCACACCCTCTTGATGGTTCCATTTCCAAACCATAACTACAACTTAAGTGTAGTTCAGTCACAACAGAAACTTGTGTGTGTAATGTGAGGATTGTACTCAGTTACAGACACGGACATTTTCAGACACCACTGATGAGTAGATCTTCCTGCCATAGTTCTCTCAGATCAAGGTGAAGTCTGAAGGGCGTATGCGTAGTTGGTGCGTTGTGGTGTAGTGTTTCTGTGGGCAAGTCTGTATGCTCGCGGACATCAGTATGCAGGCCGTGCCCACCGTCTGAGGACAAATTTTATGTCTGTGTGACCCGTGCAAACACTGAAATACTCGGGGATACAGAAACTGTAATGCGCTTTTGAGAAGGAGCTGGTTGTGGTGGTCAAAGGTAGCTGCTAGAAATGCTCGGCTCCTGCTCATTTCATGCCTACAATCAATTTGGTGCATGCCATAAAGTTGCTAATGATGCTGTGACATCTTCCAGAAAGGTATTTTACTGTAATTAAAAACTGTAAAATATCTAAAAATGTATAGCTGTATCTGTTTTAAGCACTTCTATTAAATACATGATGAAAATTGCCAAAAGAAAAAAGGTGACCTCACAAAATTTCACATTTCTGGGCTCCAGCTTCATAGGCCCCCAGTCACTGTAAATGACATTAAACGGCAAGTTGACAGAGTGGGAGTTATATTTATATTAGAAGTTCTCCAATCATACACATTAAAACTGCACTTAGCATTTATGATTTAACTCTATGAAAGAGCCAAACTTTAGCACCAAGCACTTTTGTTTTGTTTGGAAATCAAATATATTAATAACTTCAGCCTCTCTACACCTTTTAATCCTAAAACACAGTGATGTTGTTATTGCTAACACTTTATCTGCATATTTGCAGCTTATTTACACATTTCTTTTTTAAGGCCTTTTACAAAGTTGAATGAATGTGTTCTGGGTAAATAATAAATAATCGTGCACTGGGTTTAGCCTCAGTCTTTATTCCGACAATCAGCTGAGTTTGCTGGATCATTATGGCTTTGTTAGCTAGCTGGCTATCTAAGTAGCTACGTAACAATCCAAGGATAGTAAAGCAAAACAGCACAAATAGTGCCTACACATACTGCTATACTACTACTACTACTACTACTACTACTACTACTACTACAAGTGTGTATGTTTTGCTGCCAAAGCTGGCTCCCTGCACGTTCATGACCTGCAGCTCTGTATGATTCCTTTCATATGTCAGTTTTGAATTTGGTGTGACGCCTTCAGCAGCCAGGTTGGTGCTGAACAGTGCTTGATTGCCCTTCATCTCTTCCCACTGTGTTTGGCTGTTATCATGGGGTGCCAGCCTGGTGCTAGCTGGCCCAGATTCACAGTCCTCTGGCTCAGCTGAAAGCAGGACTCCACAACCACACCAGATATCTACACCTGCAGGATAAACACTGCTTTACAGTACACGTAACAGCTACCAGTGGGTATTCTTAATTATTCTCATAACAGGAGTAAGTACATGCTGCAGTATACCCCCTAAAAGCTCAATTTTCCTTTTTGTTCAATCCTACATTGTTTTACCATCCTGGATAGTGTAAGATTTTGCCATTGTAAAATCTTAGTGTGTGCTGGATTGGCAGGCTATGATCTGCTTTGAATGGCGCTTTGAGATTTATTCAATTACATTTGTTGGATTTGTTTAACTTGGCTTTCAAAGAGGTACAATTGGATTGGCTCAGTTTTAAAGAGCTGGGTTTCTGGCACAGTTGTGTGCGTATACATTTAGAAATGCCATCTAAATGTCAGAATCGGTTCCCATTAATTCTGTGATAAAACAACATTACGTTCACGCTTAATCTCAAATGTCATAAACATTTCTGCTCTTTCATGTCCAATTTTATCAAGTCTGAAAAAGAAATAAAAGGCTTGTTCAATTCTGGTATTTAGTTGAGAACTTGAGCTAAACAATGGTTGGCATTTTGGTATTGTTCTGTTTTTCTTTTGCAGTTCATAGGCTCCTCTCTGGAGGCCTGTACAGGCCTATGCAGTTGGCCTTGTTGGAGCACTTAGATGTGCCACTTAGATAAGGAAGGGCTCATTTAGACATGATTAAGTGAATCAGCTCTATTGCATTTGTAGCTTGTAGAAATTCCATTTGAGATACAGCAGTGGGAGTTCAGCCATGATTAGACTTTCATGGTTAACCCTTTCACTCTCCTCTTTTCTCATTAAACCAGCAGCTGTGTTGTGGTTTCACGGCCTTAATACTGTAAAGATATGTTGCATGTATTTGGTCTTCAAAGAAGTTTGAGGTAAAGATGAACAATTGTAGCCATTTCCTCCAGTTAAAGTTGAGCCTGAGGTGATGAAGCTAGGAGATATTATCACAGTATGATTAGTATTGGCTTGTTTGCTTATTATGGGAAGAGAGTGTTGTTGTGCTCAGAATATTTATCCAATCATTACACACACAAGAATGCACATGAGAGGTTTTTAGGACTGATAACAGGATTTAAATCATTCATCAGTGTCTCTATTCCCAGTCATCCCATTACCACAGTGGAAAAGAAGCATGACCTTGGCTGACCGTCACACTCCCTTCACAGCTTTTCACCACCTTCGCTCTCTCTCACTAATGTGAAATGTGAAATGTTTCTGTTTTACAAGATTCTTAATGAGAACTAGTCCCAGTGGAGCCCAGCTCACATATTTGTAGCAGCAACATGGTGTGTTTTCTGATTATGAGAAGAGGATTGTGGGATATTAAAATTTGCAGCTATTTAATAAAAAAAAAAATGACAATATAAGTTTGGTTGATTTTTAACGATAAAAGGCTCCAATAAACAAACAAAGAAAAAGCTCAGAGAGGATTAGTAGATAATCCTTTGTCTCCAGTGTTGGAAAACAAGAGAAAATTAATAGAACTAAATAAAATGTCTCACCACCACCCAAACTTAGTGGATGACCATTAAACTATGGCTCTAACATCATAACCGAGTGATAAAAAAGTGTCTTGGGGATTTAAATGATGAATGGTAACATTCTGGCCTGCCCTTAAAGCAAAGCAAAGAAAAGAAAAACTTAAACCTTCTACACAAAAAATATTGCAACTAAATGTGCAGATAGGGTAAAAGTTTATGATCCACTGAGGATGAACCAGTTAGAAGAACATTTCCTCCAAATGCAGTTTAATGCTGGATGCTGAGGTGCTGTTTTCAGAGTTTTGATAATAAAAATATCCTAACTGAGTCAAGCTTCAAAAGAGCATACATTTCCCATGATGCTACCAGTAGCATCATTTTGATCCTCCGTGCCTGGCAAATATAGTTAGGAATTGAGAAATGATCTTGATGATTCTCTTTGTTTCAGTCCAACAACAAAAACATTTTGGAATAGAGACCCAAAGGCAGCGCACGGGCCAGCATTCCAATTTACAGTTCCCATGACTGCATGTTGTTCACCAGAGAGCTCAACCTACCCAGCCACTGTTAGGCACTCAACTAAATTTTTTTGGGTTACAGAATACAATGGTTTTGGGTGGTATGGTGGTGCAGTGGTTAGCACCATCACCTCACAGCAAAGAAGATACCTTGTTCAATCCCTGACTGGGCCCTTTTTGATTGGAGTTTGCATGATGATTTTAAACTGGCCATGGATGTGAGATAAAGTGCTTGAAGTGTGTATAAACTGTATAAATATATGGTTAAATGTGGCTTGTAGTATTTTGAGTATGTGTATTATGAGTGGTCAGTAAAGTTGCACCCACATATGGAGCGATTTGCTTATCACTTTGATGCTTAACTATTTGATTTGCTTAACTATTTGCATCACTTTGATGCTAATAGTTGGTCACTAGTGGACATTTCAGGCTCCGGTCACCTAGGTAACCCTCTAATGTATCTATTACCCTGTCATATGTCAATCACTAGTATCCTGCGATCTCATTGGTAGTTGCTTGAATCACTTGCTTCAAAGTTGAGAAAAGTCCATCTCAGAACCTACCCACTTTGTTTTGCCAGCATTTGTTTCACCCGTATTCACTTAAAAAATATTTTTGAACTAATTTCTGTTTCTCTAATGTTGTGAATTTAGACTTTGACTGGAACCACTTCTGGTCGTGGAGTCGTTTTGTGGACTACATGCAATGCGTGGTGGCCTTCACTCTCGTGGCAGCGTACATCACCTACCTCCTCCTGGACTCTGCTTTGTTTGTGGAGACGCTGGGATTCCTGGCTGTCTTCACCGAAGCAATGCTGGGTACACCGCAGCTCTACTGCAACTACCAGAACAAATCCACAGAAGGCATGAGGTACATCTGTTATTTACAGAGAGAATCCACTTTATGCATTTAGCCAGGAGGGGATACAGCACAGAAATGGATAAAAGCTTGGATCTGGACGTGAAGAGCGATTATAATACACACTTACGCTTGCTATGTTTAATTCCCATATGAAATAAGTCGCAAAGGCATTGACACATTTTCTTGAAGGCAGACTTAAAGACAGCACCGTGGGAATATTTGGATTAAAAGAAAGGCAGACAAAAACAGTACTGAGCTCTTAGATCTGTTTCCCTATCGTATCAGCAATGACCTTCCAAAGCTCAGTTAAAATGCTTGTAAAGTTTTCAAAAGGTATTATTAACATTCGTACTCTTTTATATACAGACCTACCAAAACACAAAATAAGTTGTTTTTAGACTATAGAGATGTCCTCCACTGTTTTGGAGTTGAGCTCAGATGACAAGTGGAGGTATCTCGAGGTGTTTTTTTGGAGGAGTTGCCCAGCAAAAAGCTTTGTGGACAAACCAAAGAGCATCTATCAGCTTTCAGAAGACTTGGAAGTCATTTTTTCTTTGCATTCTGTCTAAAGCAGCTATGACACATGAAAGCCAAAGTTCAACTCAGTTCTGTAGAATCTCTAACTAGATCGCTTCTGAGCTGTTGTATCACTTGTAGCTAGTTTTGTGAATGGGCACTGCTGGAATTGTTGTAAATAGAAATCTTGGAAATGGCTCTTAAAATATATATTACATCAGGAGGTGTGTTCTGTGTCATTCTTCTGATGCTTTCTGATTGGTTGATTTGTAGACATTTGATGCAGTGGCAGTTGCATTGTTAGATTTTGGTCTTGTGCTTTTAGACTGCTTAAGCTTTTAAATTGTTAGTAAAACTCTTGGAGGAAGTCCCACCTTTTTGTACTTCAGGAACCATAAAAGTTCTTAGAATGCTGTTTTGGGATCTTTTTTTAGCTGCTCCTTCAGGGTAGGTACACTGCAGCATGAGAGGAGCAGCTCAGTGATGTACAGTCATGTGTAAAAGTGGGTTTTCACAGGGCTCTCTGCAGTCCTATGGAAAACGAAGTGCGCTCCCTTATTCAGCAGCTTGTAGAACCACCTTGAGCTGTAATAAATTAAAGTTACCATTTTCTGTATGAGTTTCTCAATCTCTCACATAATTGTGGAGAAATTTTGGCCCACTCTTCATTACAGCTTATGGTCGAAGTTCATGGTCGACTCAGTGACTGTAAGGTGCCCAGGTCCTGTGGGTGCAAAACAAGCCCAAGTCATCACCCTTTCACCACCGTGCTTGACAGCTGAGGTGTTTGTGCTGATATTCTGTGTTTAGGTTTTTGCCAGATGTGGTGCTGTGCATTATGGTCAATCATTGGACTCGTCTGTCCAGAGTGCACTGTTCCAGAAGCCTTGTGGTTTGTTCAGATCAAACTTAAGCTGCTTGAGCATGCTCTTTCAAAACATGCCATACATGCTCAGTCTTTCTAATTCTGCTGTTATTAACTTTAACATTTAACATGCTAACTGAGGCCTGGAGACTCTCAGATGTAGCTCTTTGGTCTTTTTGCAGTTTCTCTGAGCATTACACAATCTGACCTTGGGGTTAATTTGCTTAGATGACCACTCCTGGGGAGATACTGGCATTGTGCTAACACACACCTACCCTCTAACCTAAGCTGTGCTGCCATGTTCTGTTTAGAGAGAAGAGGCTTTCTCCTGGAAACCCTTCTAAATAAATCATACATGCTCAGTCTTTTTCTAATTGTACTGTCATGAACTTTAACATTTAACATGCTAACTGAGGTCTGACTCTGAGATGGCGCTCTTGGGGTTTTTGTGCAGTTTCTCTGAGCATTGCATGTTCTGACCTTGGGGTCAATTTGCTGGGACATCTGCTGGGAGATTTTGACACTGGGTGCATTCCAAGGGTCACTCCTATCTCCTTTTCCTAATCTCTTTTCCTTCACCTCAGTGAAAACGTCATCAGTGTCAAGAAAATGTGGGCAGTAGAATTGATAAGGACTTAGGAAAAGAGAAGAGTGGTACGCTGAGGATCCGAACGACCTTACACTATTCTCTAACAATGTGACGCCGGATGTCCGCAGTGTTGAAACTACAATATGAAGAAGATGGACTACAAAATGCGCATCTCACTTCACCACAGAGTGTTCTAGCCCTGTTGTTCTATACAGGTCATTTAAACGAGAACAGCACGTGACAAATAAGTTTGGAATTTTAAAGAAAAAGTCATTTTTATGGCCAGATTTTCTAACAGCTGCAGCAGTGCGCAGTCTTGTTTTTACATTAAATAGCTACTGGATTTACTAAAGAGGCACAAAGTCCATTTTGTGACTGAAAGTTGTGTTTTTTTTGGTGGACAATACCCACGTAAACACGGGGAGAACATGCAAACTCCACACAGAAAGGTCCCGGCCGGATGGTATCCGTGTAAGCCAGTGTACCTCCTTTCCCCCTCCCTGTTTAAACTGCAGTAAAATTCCCTATATCCATCACTTATCCGAGCTGACCCGAAGCTGATAATCCTAAAGGTTGCAATACAGCAAAAGACATTACTAATTCAAACTGATTATAAAGTAAAAACACTCAGCACTGATCAGTTAATATGGTTCATAATATTTAGAGAGCTTATATAAATCTGTGTTCTTCAAGGCAACAACTCAACAAGAAGTCGTTTTTATTACAACAGTGTGATGTTCAGAGTTCAGCTGTGCGTTTAACAGACTGTTTTTAAAAAACTCTCTATTTACTCAATATATCAGCAGGTTATGGCATGAAATGGAAACTGCACTTACAATTAACATTTACATGATCTGCGCCACTTTATTATGTGATGAATGGTTGGATGGTCCGTCACAATGAATTATGTGATGGCATTTTCTCCTCTACTTTTATAAAGGATGATCCCATTTTATCCTATCCTAAAGGAAGCATTAATACTCCTTTCCTTAGTATTTGGAGAATTGGAACAGCTCTTATTATGGCTGCTACATAGATACTTCTGGGTCACTTCTCTCAGTTAGGAACCTTCTTAAGCAAACTGGATTATTGGAACACACCCATTGTGTTACCACACAGCTGAATGTTCCAGAGCAGCAAGCCGTCAAAATGTCTCCTTTTATAGAGGTGCTCACACTTGCTGATGATCAATTTATCAAGTGCATTTGATTGGCAGCAATTAGCTCCTAGCATTAATGGAATATTTCGTTTTTCACAGGACTGCATAGAGTCCTATGAAAACTTTTTTTTTTTTTGCATGTAGGTTTACAGTGATTGGTCTGGATGCAAATGTGCACTGTTGAAGCAGTATATGTGAAGTATTGTATTGATACTGCTGCTGTGAAAACTACCCATAAATCACTTCTGATTGTTTACTTAAACAAAACAAATGTTTGCATATAAAACAGCCTGAAGGAGTTAGTAAAAAAAAAAAAAAAGGACTTTAAATATAAGGAAAAAAATGAATATTGACTTGAAACTGTTTGCCTTCAGTTGCTCTGTATATTTATGTGTGCTAGCCTGCATTTCCAACACCGCTGTCATCATGAAACACACATTTCTCCAAGTTGGGTATTGGTGCTGCAAATGCAAATAGGAAAAAAATCCCTTGAAGGCATACAGTTCTCAGAAGAGCTCCCCAGTTAGGAGGTATCCTCATGAGGTCCCAAGAACTCTTTGATCCAAAAGCACCATGTGACACTTTGAAAGTTAAGCCAAAGCTCCGATTTCAACTGATGGATGTGTCCTGCAAGGACCTGGGATTTGTCATCATGATAACTCTGCACTGAGATTGCCTAACAGAAGCTCAGAACAAGACTCAAAAGCAGAATAAGCTGTTTGGCACTGGCAGGGAAGATTTGGCAAGTTTTTCATGGACGCAACCTGCATACTCAGCTCTGCTGCTCAACTCGCAAATGCATTTTCTTTACTAATGTGGCACCACTTAAGGGGAAATAAACAGGCTTTCCAATGGTACAAGATTTATTGCCAAGAAACATTGTTACAACTAATAAGTAATCCGCCAAACACAAAGTTCCTTCCTTTTTGTTCTAAGCTTATTTTAGATGTTTATCAGGCAGAGTTCACATTGGCAACTACCCCATACTGACAGTATATAGACTATAGCCACCCAAAAATCAGAAGGCAGCAGCAGCAACAGATAGGAGGACCCAAATGTACCGACTGATGGACTCAGTGTGTATGCTTCACAATGTAAATACACTTCAAATGTAGAATGGTTATTGGGCGCCACTCTCTCTTTTCCATCAAATATTCAGGTCTTCAGTATAATTTATTGAGAGTCAGACCAATGAAAATTAAAACATGCTTAGTTTTATCCTCAATTAATGATAATGTTTTTATCTTGTTAAATAATGTTTCTTTTGTGAGTGCCACTTCCATCACAGGCAGCTCGCAGTAATGATTCCAGATTACACTGTCACACATGTGATCATTAACACTGACACGTGCTTATTAAGTATTTCTGGTACTTGAAGTAAGACTATGGCTCACAGCAACTATTTGTTCATCTAGCATGACAATTGGCCATCAGAAGTTTTGCCTGAGACTCAATATGGTAATGAGGTATTCAGTTTCCCCGCATCAATTGCTAATGTGTCATTTAGGCTCATTAATTAAGAACTGCATCAAGCCTCAGGCTGTAATTAGATGCTACGATATAATATTGATTTTTGAAAGCATGTACAGTTTCAGAATCAATTCTAGTAGCTTTCTGAGCCGTAGCCAAGCTCTGATAACTGCCTTTTAGAACAGTATACTTTGCTACAATGGTTGCAGGGCACTTTTAAACAGTCATGGATTTAAAAAGAACCCACAGAGGATCAGTATGATTAAAACAGATTTGGATAAAGATATTTAAGTAGTTAAAAGTAATTGGAAAGATTAAACTGATAATATCCGTATTAAAAGACTTGCTGATTTGAGATTTTTCACAGAACACACAAGTCTGATAAAAAGCTTTCTCGCGGTGTGTGTCCTGCCTTAGAGCAGAACACCCCCCCACACACACACATGTACCCTCCTCTCTGCTGGTTGACTTTCTGCAGCAGACAGATAACAGAGCTCCAGCAGGGCTGCCTGTCCACTTAACCGGCCATGACAGCTCCCACGCTGGGCCTTTCCATACCCTCTCTGTCCAATGCCTTATTTATTTTTGATTTCCTTGTACTTTCTGCCCACCCGACACCCTCTCCACCACCAGTATTGTCCTCTAAGCTGTCTACACTGTGTGATTGCTGCAGGAGCCCAGCCTCGGTTGCTCTTATATTGCTAAATCTAGTGCATTTTATGATTTGCGATTAGAAAGTGTTTCTCACTTTTTGTTGGGATCCTCTTCCTTTAACAAAGTTAGTCATTTTCTGCACTTTTCAAGAAAGTATTTCAACAAACCTTCAGGCAAAGGTTGTAAACATTCTTTTGGGTCAGAGTGGGCATTTTGGTATCTCTAAATAAAGTGCATTGGAGAATGTCTGTGATCTCAGTTGTACTCAGTAAAAAGCATTTTAGCTGCTTTAAAGGAAAATCTTGGTGTTTGTGCTGTTTTCATGACTGATTTTTTTTTTCTTGTAGCCTGTAGGAAAACACTATACTCTCATTTTGAGGTCCTGACAGCGAACAAATAATGACTCTCATTGATGTTTTAGAAAGAGCCAAATGCGTTCTGCTGTCAAAAGTAGCAGTGGTCATCCAAGCAAATTGAGCCTAAGGTTAGGTTGTGCATTGCTAAGAAAAACAAAACATCTCAGAGTCTCCAGGCCTCAGTTAGCATGTTAAATGTTAATGACAGTACAGTTAGGAAAAGACTGTATGGAAGTATGGAATGTTTGGAAGAACATGGCAGCACAGCGTAGGTTTGCAAAGTTGCATCTGAATAAACCTCAGGACTTCTGGAGCAATATCCTTTGGACAGATGAGACCAAAGTGGAGCTGTTTGACCATAATGCAAGGCACCTCATTTGGTAAAAACCAGCACATCAGCACAAACGCCTCATACCAACTGTGAAACACTAAGGTGGAAGGGTGATGTTTTGGGTTTGTCTTGCAACCATAGGACCTCGGCACCTTGCAGTCACAGAATGAACCAAGAATTCTTTTGCATACCAAAGTATTCTACAGTTAATGTGAGGCCATCTGTCTGACAGCTAAAGCTTTGCTGAAATTGAGTTGTGCAACAGGACAATGATCCCAAGCACAGCAGCAAATCTACAACAGAATGGCTGAAAAAGAAAAGAATCATGGTGTTGCAGTGGCCCAGTCAAAGTCCAGACCTTAACGTGTTTGAAAAGCTGTGGGCAGCTGTGCATAAACACATGCACATAAATCTCAATGAAAGGCAGCAATGAATGATGAAAGGTTGTAGTCAGCGCTAACCCATGAGACAAAGACTTTGCATTTCCTGTGGCTGCATCACTACTTGTTTTTCCGCAGAGTTTATTATTGCTGGGTGAAAAAAATCTAGAAAAGTGATGGAATTTGAAACTAACCTTTCCTAGGCCTTTTGGAAAAATAAAAAAAAAGCAAGAAAGGTTTGAAATGTCATGGAAATTTGGATTTACAGACATACATACTATATATATGTGTTATCTAATGTAAAATCAGGAAGATCACTTCTTCACTTGACGTTATGTTGTCCTATGTATTTAATGTCAGACTTAGACCTGAGCTGCAGCTTGCACTTTGACAGGATGTAAATGGGCAGGAAAATCCTGATTTAATAATATGGGGATTCACTTCGACAAGAAAAAGTCATGGCTAAAAACAAACAAAAAAAAGCATGCGTACTATGGACCTTGTAGTCACACTTTCAGCATTTTGAGAGGTAGCACAAGTTAGCAATAATAACAAATGCTATCCATCATCCTGCTGTGTGTAAATCAGTTCTCAACTCCATCACTCCCTTTTTCACCTGGGTGACACCAGCTATGAGCCGTCAAACAAGGGCCCAGTTCAGGTGCTGTGGCCAGAAAGAAAGCCCTAACTACAGATGTACTGTCAGCACTAGTGTAAGCCACACTAGAGTAACTGGTCTTTTTTCTACTTTTGAGATGAATTAAGTACAAATTTATTTTCTTGTCTTATATTGTGGCTTATTGCTTTCCAGTAAAACCGCATCACAGTAATTTAAATAGTTAGAATTTCTGAAATTACTAATTTTTTGTTTTTGCAGTTTCAGTTAGAACTGTCTTATGGAAATTCACTGTAGTGT
>JAVDPK010027712.1:15000-18400 GCA_034780415.1 Cichlasoma orientale
AAAAGGGGTGTTTGTGGCATGCGTATCCTGTGTTGGGGGGAGGACGAGGGCGTTTTTTGTGGTAACTGTTTTCAAGCCGCTGCTATTATTAGACGGTCCAGAGCCTGGATTGCCAGAGGTACATACTGATACTGACCAGCCCGCCATAAAACAAATAAAACACAACAACACATACAGGCTCGCACAAACACAAAACACAAAAATGGGACATCTAGACAGCCAACTGCATCCTTATAAGGTTTGTGGTTTTGAGCTGCATCCCAGTATGCTAGATAACAGTGCCAGAGCCTTATTTAGCCTGCAGGCTGCTGTCTGCACACACGGCCACGTGCCTGGGTAGATCTGAGCTGACTGCTGATGCAGCCAGGCCATCACCTGTGGTCTGGTGCGTGGCACTGCATGTGCGCGTAGCAGGGCTGTCAAGCAGAGCTTCGGATCACTGCAGCTGGAGAATCTTCAGATCATTCGTCCAACACGGCATCCCTCCATCTGCTCCATCACTCACGGGCCCGCTTTCTCTTTCAATAGATGAAAACGAATCGGCGTGTTTCTAATCCTTCAGGGTCAGTTCTGTTGAGAGTGAACAGTGGATCTAAAGTGTTATTTTGTAAAGGAATGTATGTGTTTTTTTTATGCTTGCCATATATTTCCCCCACAACGCAAAGTGAATCAGTTTTGTGAACAACCAGCCAGTGAGGACCACAAAGAGCAAAATGACTGTGCTGACTGTCTGTATGTAAAGAAAATTACATGAAGACTGAGCTGTGGGACAGCAAATATTTGAGCATAGATTTCCTTCAATATACCCAGAACTGTGTGAAATGATATCGAGGCAGCCGTTCATAACTCAGCTTTCTGCTTGAGTTTTGCCTTTAAAGCTGGGTCCACAGTTTTTCTGGGTTTAACATGCATTTTAAAACAGCTGCCACTTGGATTAGACTATGTACTGATATTTTTGTTTATGTGGTACAGCTTGCTCAATCCAGCATGTAAGTTGAATGAAAATAACATTTTCTTCATTTTTGTGACTAACAATTTCATGTTCAAGTATTCTATAGGTTCTGTTTTATTTTTATCATGAAATTCAACTCCATACCATTCAGAAATTCTCACCAACTGTCTTTTGCAGTGTGAGCTTTTTTTTTTTATTATTATTAGTGTGCACTCAAATGTGGGACTTTACAGGAGTGCTTGTATTTTTTTTCTTCATATTTTAACCAGCCAATATGCAGACATTTTTTGATGTACCTGCCCCAGTATGACTTGGTGATATTGAGTGAATATAGTCTGACGTCAGTCATATTTGTACAAGCATTCAAGCGTAGTATTACTTCAGGCAGGCCGTAAAGTCAAGCTCAGTCACAATATTAGCTACTCGCTGATGCATCCAAATGGCAAATCTCATCGCTAATGCTGTTTAAGTGCTTTAGCCAACCTAGCTGTACATCTGTAAACCTCTTGGCAGTCCACCCAAGCTGCTCCTGTCATGCTGCATCTCTGTCGTCACTGATGCTCTGTTCTGTTTAGTGAATTTGCTAATGCCTCTCTACCTCCAGGTCTGTGCTTTTGCGTATTAAGAGGTGGAAGAGTTGTGTGTTCCCTGCCTTAGGCTCTCCACACATTTGTGTTAGGCAATGGGAATTACAGATGTGAATTACCTTCTACGTTTGACGATTGTTGTCCTGACTAAAAAGACTTGAGTTGTTTGACTTGTCTTTACATAAACTGCTGATGTTGGTTTGGCTGAACTTTTGAAATGAAAGATATCTGAAAGCATTTTTAGATTTTGTCCTCTCTTTAAGTCACATCAGGACAGTATGTTAAAATATAGTTGAACCACCGTGAAGCTCTCCTCTAAAGTATCTCTAAGTTTGTAAAACAGGTCTTATTCAGTACTGTCTGACTGTGCCATCAGAAAAAAAAATCATGCTGAATATCTACACTGATATGGACTGGGTAATGTGTTAGGAGTGAAAGGATGCCACATTGCTTGATGGAAATGAAAATTATCAACCTACAGAGGGCTGAATTCAGACACCCCTGAAATCAAAGTGAAAGAATGATGCGGTAGGCTAGTCCGTTTTGCAAAAGTTTCACTGCAGCGACTCAACAGAGTACACAGTAACATTCAGCATACTTGTATGCATGCTTGACAACATCGGGGCATGCTCCTGATGAGATGGCAGATGGTGTCCTGGGGGATCTCCTCCCAGATCTGGAACAGGGCATCACTGAGCTCCTGGACAGTCTGAGGTGCAACCTTTCCAGCTCTCCTAGAGTAACTGCCTGTCTCCTGGAATCTCCTCCATGCTCTTGAGACTGTGCTGGGAGACGCAGCAAACCTTCTGGCAATGACAGGTATTGATATGCCATCCTGGAAGAGTTGGATTACCTATGCAACCTCTGTAGGCTCCAGGTATCTCCTCATACCTGGAGCTTAAACTAATTATCAACAACCTCTGCTACCAGATCAGTATGGCAGTACACCTTTATACACTTTTTTAAAAAACATCTGTGGGAGGATGATTCTGGGTATGCTCAGTGGCTAGTGAATTGCGATTGTTGTTACCCAATGAGTTAGCAGTTGTACAGTTAGACGTGCCCCTCCTTGGCATATCAGTTTTTATTTTTTTAAATCATGGAGTAGGTGAAAACACAAATATTGAGGCTTCAAAACAAGACTACAGAAACCAGTGGGTGGCATCATGATAGCCATCTTTTATATTGTCAGTGGTTCAGAATTGTATTGATGCCACTCTTAAAAAAGGTTTCCATCCTGGGCAGATAAAGGGCTTGGCAGTGAACTTATTTGAAATTGATAGTTTACTACAGCTTGTATCTACTTCTACAGACTTTGCAAGCTAGGTTTTAATGGTGCATCATGATGGTGCGCCATCTTTTAGGACGCATCTTTTGTACAGCTTCATTTGTCTTCCCTTGTCAGTATTACTCTCTAAAAGTGTTTTTTTCTCTCTAAAGTAGTTCCAAAATGGTTGCAGTTCAGTGCAAGTTCATTAATCTTTGTCTAAAAAGCCCATAAATAAATCAGACGGTTTGTGCTTAGCAAGTGTTGCTATACAATGTATCTGGAGCCCAATGTAGAAATTGTGTGGTCAGTGCAGCTGTACTTCTGCACTGCTGCCATTTCAGCCCAGAGCTCAGCTGGCCTTCTCTCTCTCTCATTCTGTATGTCTCAGGGAAGGTGACAAATAAGTACCCCGACACCCTGTGCCCACAGCCATCCCTTTGCAACCTCTTATTAGGAAACCAGAGAAGGAACTGATCAAACCAGAATCCTCCCTCTCTTATCATTATGTGCAGGTATAGAGCACCATAACGGAGACGGCAGCAACTGAGGAACGTGTGTGTGTGTGTGTGTGGGGGGGGGGGGGGGGGGGTT
>JAVDPK010027726.1:0-27438 GCA_034780415.1 Cichlasoma orientale
AGCTGCTGTTTCCATTCAGCTCTGACTGGGTTTATAGACGCTATTAGGAGACGTTCAACTTGCACTGCCATGCAAATTTTTTGTCCAGTCACATTTATGCAGTTACATCCTAAACATTTAGTGTGCGTCTACACTAACCCTTTGATTCTGATTGAACCCTTTTCATACAAAATCATACTCCTTTTGTAACTGTTCAGAACACCCAGATGTGGATCTGACTGGAAAACTGTACACTCGCTCGTTAATGAGTTGTCCATTGCAGTGACTCAGTGGTCCTCCTTTCAGGAACGTACAGGAGAATGTGCAAAATGTTTTATTCAGTATGACCCAAAATAAGTGACTGAGACCATCCACTCATTAAATAAACATTTACTGAGGTCAATTATGAGGGCTGTTTCCTCACAAACTTTTTAAATCATCCCCTGCTGGCCATTAAAAAGAAACTACTCCCATATCTTATAGTGTCTGTGAATTATAGATTTGCTGTGAGTGACAACAGAGAGTGAGCCTGTATCTCTCTTGATGTCTGAATATTCAGAAATTTGCCTTGAAATCGTTGTAAAAAGATTTGACTTATGACAGCAGAAATTCCTTTTAAAGTTTTCTCCAGTTTCATTTTTATGTACACTTGTGTTGTAGATGAAGTGTAATACCTCCTATTAAGCCTCCACTTGGCTTCACTGATCTCAGCTGTGTGCACTTGCTGCCTGTTTAAAAAAACAGTTTTAAAAAGGCAGAAAAAGGACATAAAGTACCCGAGTGAAGAATCTGTGCTCCGCCTGCAGGAGTGCTGTGACCGCACAGACTGGGGCACGTTTAATCTGTTAAGTGGGAATTTTAAAGCCAAACAGAGATGCAGCAAGCCCCTGAGACTGTGATTCAGACTCTGAGTTAGCTGATGCTCTTCAATGGTTTTATAGTCATCCTAATACTTTTGAGTTTAGTAATGGGCGGTGTGGTGGTGTGGTGGTTGGCACCGTAGCCTCACGGCAAAAAGGTTCCGGGTTTGAATCCAGTCTGCATGTTCTCCCCGTGTCTGCATGGGTTCTCTCTGGGTACTCCAGCCTGCTCCCACAGTCCAAAGACATCCACGTTAGAGTAACCGGTGCAGAGAACCAAATAAAGAACCAGGTTCTAAATACTTTTCAAAATAAGAGTGCCTGTCTTAACATGCTCTTCATCTGCCACCTCATAAGGCAATTTCACATTTAGATTCATACATGTTAAGTTGGGTTTCGATCAGAGCTGCAAAAGGTGATTAGTCTTTCATCAAAAACCGAACAACAATTTTGAGTATTTTGTCTTTTAAACAAAGTGCCAAATATTTGCCGGTCCCGTCCTCTCTGTGTGTTCTGCTTTTGCGCTGTGGACAAAACACATTTCTGACCTTTGTATGCAAATCATTTTCCTTCCTGTTAACATGTATAAATTAGTTTTATTATAATAAAAACAAAACACGTGTGTGTGTGTGTCCAGAGCCCGTCCAGTGATCAGTGTAAACGCCACGTTAGACATCACACCCCAGATCATCAACCCGGAGGAAAAGGCCTGCACGCTCTCCGGTACCAACACACCTGTATCATGGTGAGCTGTCACATTTCACCCGAAACACTCACTTTTAGTCTTTTCTGACTATTTTTTTCAAGTTGCTGACAGTCATGTATGGAAAAGGGGGAAAAAAGTCAGCTGCTTGCGTGTATTTAAGTGTGTTTTGATGACATATTAGGCATTTGTCTCAAGCTTTTACAGTTTTTAAGTCAGGGCACTCAGCCCAGATCAGTTAGCAGTACCTTAGCTTCCAAAGTCACATATTTGCAGCCTGTGCACACAAACATCTGCAGTCATCATTTGCTGTGATCTTGCATTTTTGTAAATTTTGTAGCAGGGCTGGCATAGCTCAGAGTAACCTTCACTCTTATTGTGTTAACTCTTTCACCCAGCAGGGACCGCCCCCAGCCCAAAAATCGTTAGGGAGTCTCAAAACCTTAAAAGCAGGAAATATATTCTTAATTGTGTTACTCAGGGTTTGTTTTGGGGGGTTTTCACAGTATGTGCTGTCACATTTAGAACCCAGAGCCCACGTTTTAACCTTTCGGAACTCAAACATCCAGGGATGACATAAAAGTACTTAAAAGTTGTTTTTCTTTAATAAAATATGTGATTAAAACTTCATTATTAAACATCATTAAGAGTGACTCCTGTGTGTTTTGCAGTTTTAAGGTGAAGTACTGTCTGACGGCCAGCGGCCCCCGGGCTCCAGCCTCTCTCAGTAAGTAAAACATGGCGTTTCCCCTCCACAGCAGAACAGGAGTTGCATTCGTTGTGGCCGTGCAGCATTCAGATCTTGTCTAATAACTCCTTCAGCATTCCGTGTGGACCTCATGCTGGACCGCCTGAAGCAGGATGCAGCTAAGCGTGTCCTCTTCCTGTACGGCCAGACCTTTAAGTACTCCAAGAACATGACCGTGTCTAACGGCAAAGCGCCCGCCTGCGAGGAGCAGCAAGTCTACCTGAGGGTGAGGGAGGGACACATTTTAGACTGACAGAGGAAACGCATGAAAACTGGATTTCTGACCACACAAGTGTTAAAGAAAGTTTAAAGGAATGAATGTACAACCACGGCTCTTTATTTTCCTCTTGCGCTCTCAGGATGATCGCGAGTTCCGGGATAAGATCACTCCCATCTCAGTGGCGATGGAGTACAACATGGACTGTCAGCAGGCTGCAGACAAAACAGGACTGCTGCCCATCGTCGACAAGTCATCTCCATCAAACATCACCAAGCAGGTAAGCACGTGCAGCTGTTCACATGCACTTTATTCAGTGACCAAACAGCCACCTGTCTGTGACTGGTTGTGCCTTTGGTGGTCATGTTGGCATGTAGAGATTGATAGTTCAGTTTCTTCGTCTTTGCTCTTCCCTTCAGGCTCACATCCTGCTGGACTGTGGGAATGACAACATCTGTAAACCTGACCTCAAGCTGTCGGTTAAGAGGTGAGAAACCAATCAGCCTGAAAAACAGGAAGGAAATTCAGGTCGGAATCAGACGCTCAGTTTCGTGTTCTTCTCTTTCCCTCAGCGATCGTGACCAGATCTACATTGGCGACGATAACGCTCTGACCCTGGAGATCACCGCTGAGAATCAGGGCGAGGGAGCCTACGAGGCCGAACTCCACGTCTACCCTCCACAACAGGCCGACTTCACCGGCGTCGTCCGCAGTCAGGTAGTGTCTCTGAAGCCTCGACTGGATTCAATTAAATTCAATTCAATTAAATTTGCCCAGATTCAGCCAATTCAGACTGATGTTCACTTTGGAGTGAACAGACACGTTTTCCAGGCACCTTACTGAGACATGAAGAGTAAACCGGGCTAAAGAGCTCAAAGTTCTTGCACTGGGACAAAATTATAGCTCAGCGTCTTTCATTATTTGTTTATAAAGTATTACTGCACCAGCCAGTTTTTCACTGTATGTGTGTGTGTGTGTGTGTGTGTGCTTCATTAATAATGATGTTTTGTTTTCCACAGACCCTCTCTCGGCTGTCCTGTGCTTACAAGAAGGAGAATCAGACTAAGATGGTGGTGTGTGACCTGGGAAACCCCATGAAGGGAGGAACGAAGGTCAGTGATCACTGCATGTAAATCAGTAAGTGTGTTTTAGGAGCCGATGGAACCGTTCTGGCTAATGAACTGCAAACTAAGAGAAAGGAATCAAAGGTAGCTACACCGACCGGTGTTCAGCTCAAAGCACATTTACTTTCCTAAAAAGGATTTTAATTGAACCTGTTAAACTGCAACTTTAAGAGGAGGTTACATCAGTAATAAAGTCTAGTATTGCCTGTTGGATTTTCTTGCATCCTCCTGCTCACTGATTGGTCCTCTGCTGCCTCTCCCTGTGCTCTCATTGGTCAGGTGGTAGCTGAGCTGAGGTTCAGCGTGCACCAGCTAGCAGAGGAAGACACGTCGGTCAAGTTTGACCTGCAGATAGTCAGGTACGACCCAGCGTGTTTGTTCTGACCCGCGTTACAAACTGTGCCAGATTTGACCTGTTTTGACGTTTTTACTCTGAAATTTAAAGACTTTGCCTACAGTGACCTAAAATACACCAAAAATAAAATATTTCAAATTTTATACTTTTGCACAGGTGCTACAAATCTGTGGCTCGGCTGTTTCAAAGAAAAAAAAGTCGAGGTATTGTCAAAGCCTCGAGCGTCGGCGTTGGCGGCGTCTGTTCCCCGAAACGTTAAAGTTGGCCATAACTCGAGAAGGAAAATCCTAAATACGGGTTTCACAGAATTACATCAATATGTAAAACAAAGGTTATAGACTGAGTACAGTCAGCATCAACGCACCTCACAAGAGTGTTGGGAGGAGGGCGGTTTGGAAGCCTGAGTGTTAAACCCGGCTGACTGATTAAAGCAGAGCTGTTTTTCTCCTCACGCTCATCTGAATGACAAAAACCCTGAAACTGTGAAGGAAGCAGCTCAGTCCTCACATTCCTCCGTGCTCGTGTGTGTTTGTGCTGCTGTGGGAGAGAGAAGTATGTTAATGGGGGGTTTTCAGCAGGCTTTGGTTACCCTCCTCTTCAGCTCTTCGACACGTTCGTACTGCGTGCTGGATTTGCTGGTCTTTAAATGTGTGTCAGGAGTTTTCTGCAGCCACAGTGGGTTTTTTTGTGCTCACCTTTGTCACGTGCACATATTGTGTGTTAACCTCTTCTCAGAGTCTGGAAGATTTTATTGCCATTTTCAAGATATTTACATTTATTTATCTGACGTTTTACTTTGTAAGTTTTTGTTTTTACTACATTGTAGGAATATTTTAGGTGATTTCTGCTGTGTTTGTATTTATTTGTCAGGTTGGAGCGACAGATCGTCAGCATCAATTCGCTGCAATAAGCAGCACGCACTAAATGAATGTTGATTCATTCAGTGTCATTTAAGTGTTCTGATGTCTTTGATGTAATTATTCAATTAGCTGTGATTTAAAAACATTTTCAGGGAACGACGGCATTTTACAGTCTGATTTTATTTTACTTAACTCCCTTTTTTTTGTCTTGCTTGTCACTTCAATGTCTTATATCTTAGATCATTGTATTATAATATTGTGGTTAACAGTCTTCACCTTATCAGGCTGCAGGCAGCAGCGCCTCCTTGAGGCCGCATCAAGCATAACAGTTCCCTGCATTTCCACCGATTGTGTCCATATTTGTGTTCTTATTTTCTTTTTTAAATGTATTTTTTTTTTTAATCATGTGAATGTGATTAATGTTTATTTTCCAGCTCTAACCAGTTTGACAACACCAGTCCCAAAATCTCCAGCATCACCAAACTGGCCGTCCTCGCTAAAGTGTCCATCAGAGGGTAAAACACACACACTTTAAAACACTGCAGCTCCTAATATGAGGTTATCTGGCTTTTAAGGTGCTATAATTTATATGATTGTGCCAACAGTGTATTTATGTTAATAGTATGTTTAAATAATAATAGGTCAGCTTGTTGCCTCATCTTTAAAAAGCTTTAGAAGCTCCAGAGTTTGTAAGAACCAACAGGTGACGGCACGCTTGCTTAACTGGCTCTCTTTGACTTTGTGAAACACCTTTTAAAAACAAGTTTCATACGTTTTCGTACGACTCCGGCCGCAGATTGTTAATAAAATCTGATGTTTTTCCAGCTCGTCGTCTCCTGGTCAGGTGTTTATTCCAATCGCCAACTGGAACCCGAGAAAGCCTCCTGTGGTCGGAGACGACATCGGACCGCAAATAGTGCACGTCTACGAGGTGCATAAGCCCCCGTGCACTGCACATACATGAGACGGGGGGGGGGGGGGGGATTCTGTGAGTTGTCTCGTTGATTTAACTGAGATGGACAAAATAATAGATATACCAGTCAACTGGCTGACATCATGATTTCTCTATTTATACTAAATGTTGTGTTTTTGTTTTGTTTTGAATGGTTGATTTTTATTGTGATGAATTTGTACTGAGATTCAAACTTGAGTTCCCCTTTCACAGCTCCTGAACAACGGCCCCAGTACATTCAGTAAGGCGGCAGTGGAGGTCAAGTGGCCGTATCACTTCAGGAACGGCTCTCTGCTCTACATCACCAGCTATGAGACAGAGGGACCCATCAACTGTACCACTGACATGGAGATCAACCCGCTCAATGTCTCCGTAAGGCACAAAAACACAGAAACAAGACTCAAAACACAAACGGTTCACAACATCCAGCTTCGTGACAGTTTGTGACGGTTTGTCGGCTGTTTTCTTAAAGTTATTTTTTGTAAATTTTGTGTGTAAAACCTTCCAAAATTACTGAAACTATCAACAGAATGCGAAGAACCAAACACTATGATAAGGGCTAGGCTGTGCTTTATACTGCAACATGCTGCATGGTCATCAATGCCAGCTGTGCCATACAAGTTTTTTTGTGTGTCTCTGTGTGTGTATCAGAACCCGCTGACCTCCCAGACCAACAACACCGTTCCATCCAGAGGACGAGAGTCGGAGGGACGGAACCAAAACAACGCCCGGCGGAAGAGAGATCTGGAGTCCAGAAATGCAGAGAACGACCTGCAGACACTGGTGAATCTACACAACAGACCATTTATATGACATGACGTTACAGCTTCACTCATGCCTGACCCTGCTGCAGACAGCTGCTCGTCACACCTGGTGCTACATCTCTGACAGCGCACGGCAACCCGACAAAGGCTTTAGACGACAGTCAGAGATGTTCCCGATCAAATTCTGTTCTTTAGGCACTCGTACAGTTTTTTCTATCAGCAACTTGTTTCAGGCTGAAGTGACTGAGTGTGTGTGTGTGTGTGTGTAGGACTGCTCCACGGCTAAGTGTCTGACGCTGAAATGTCAAGTTGGTCGTCTAGAAAGGAGGAAGAACGCCATCCTCTTCATCTACTCCAGACTGGCCGTCAACAACTTCCTCAGGGTAATCAAATCAGTCCAGCTATGGCTTGCAGTAACCCAGTGGTGGCTGTCTGTGCATCCATGGCTGTATTGCAAGTAGTGGTTGTTAATAACTAAGTCAACAGTAATCTAGACTTTCTGCCAACATGTAAACAAATAACCAGAACAGCGTGTTGCCCAGAGTGCCAGATTTTTAAACCCCTGCACTAATTTATCTAATAGCTGAAGTAGACCCTGGAGGTAACGCCCATTTTCCATCTCTGTTTGTACATATTTGGTCATTATTTGTCCTCAGCATTTCGACCTTCATTTGTCAGATCTCAGATTTTTTTTCCCCTCCTTTTCAGCCTGAGAATCAGAATCGATCATATGTGGTTCAATCAACGGCTTCCTTCAGTGTCATCGAGATGCCCTACAAGAATCTGGAGTTGGAGCTACCATCCAACAGCACCACTGTAAGAGAAATGATCAGCAAACAGTTATTTGGGCCTCAGTCACAGTGGCCTAGAGACCAGTCGGCTACCTCCTGATAACCTCTGGTCTCGAGGGGACGACGGGTTAGCGGGCGATTGCTGGAGGTTGCTTGACTGCCGCTCAGTGAAATTGGTCTCAAAGAAGTCGCTGCACCAAAAATCTCCTGGTGCTTCGGTCGATAGCGGATGGCCACAGTCACCCGTAGTTGACTTGTCTGCAAACGCTCACTAACTAACCAGCGAGTGGTTAAAGCAACCCGGAAACGGAGACTGCTCCCCTTCAGTTTAAAAGTTGCGCCTTTTGAAATGTTTTGGTTTCAGCAGTAAGGTGCAACTTTTACACTGAAGGCGAACAGTTTCCATTTCCTGTTGGCGTCGGATTCTTCGCAGATTCACAACTGCTTAGTGACTAGATGGCGAGTGACCCCATGGTAACCAGAATGGGGTCACCCACTGGTCTCTAGGCCCCAGGCTGATCACGGCGGAGCGTGAAATCACAGCTACTGTTGAGCCAGGAATGACCTTGTTGGTGGGATTTAACACACACTGTTCCTCATTATTACCAACACAAATCTCACATTTGTTCAGGGTCGACTGACAGTTTTTATTGGTTTATGGGCAGCTGCATGGATGAGTTTATTGAATGCCCTTTTTAAAAAAACTTAAAAACAAAGAAAACGAAGTAAAGTCCACAAAACAATGTGTGGACACACATAAGCAGGTTTCATGAATGAAATGTGTAGCAAACTGGTTCACGGTTTGACTCCAGAGTGCAGAGACTTTCGTGGAAACATACGGAAGCATGCAACACGACAGGAAGTCAGCTGCACTCTATGAGACTCTCTCAGTGAGAAGGAAGAGAAACTCTCTTACCTCGCAGTTACACAAACCAGTTCCTGTCTGCGGGGGAAAAAAGACTTTTCTAAATTAAATCACTTTCGCATTTTAAGTCACTGTAAAAATGTCCCGTGCTGGTACATCTTCCTCTTGTGCGTTCCTCACTGTCGCTGAG
This sequence comes from Cichlasoma orientale, assembly GCA_034780415.1. NCBI lineage: Eukaryota > Metazoa > Chordata > Actinopteri > Cichliformes > Cichlidae > Cichlasoma > Cichlasoma orientale. Next base: position 8,409 of record JAVDPK010027726.1, read on the forward strand.
TTCATTCAGCCCGATGACATCATTTAGAAAGGTTAGTGGGTCTGACCTGGTAAGACTGCAGGTCCTCTAATTAAAGAACTGACATGTAAAACTGCCTTCAAGAAACCAGGAAGGGCTGCAGTAATTACTATAAATGTAAAACAATTTTTTAAAGGGGAAAATATGGACCTGAGGTGTAAATGAAACCTCATAAAATTTCATTATATAAACAATAGTAATGTCTTTACTCTTATACACAATCTTCACTGTTCCATTATCAGCCAACAGTCACTAAATCACTGCTAAAGCCTGCCAGATATTCTGTGCTGTAGATTTAATGAAGAGCTGGAACAGGCTCATGCAGCTCTTGAGGAATTTATTTTAACAACCTTAAAGGACCACAGAAGAAGGACAGTGCATATTAACAGCTTAATGTGTTTAATTTGAACATTGGTCCATCTTTCTTTTTTTTTCAGGTGAGTGTATCAGTGGATTGGGTGGCTGAGCCTCCTCCACCGGTACCAGGCTGGGTGGTGGCGCTGGCTGTACTGGCAGGACTGCTGCTGCTGGCGCTGCTCATCTTCATCATGTACAAGGTAAGGAATCAACGTGCCCATCGTGACTGTGACAAACGCAGTACCAAATATGTCAATTGATTTTTTTGTTTTTGTTTGTGTCTCCTCCTCCTCCTCCTCCTCCTCCTCCTCCTGTGCAGCTGGGTTTCTTTAAGAGAGTCCGCCCCCCACAGGAGGACTGCACTGAAAAGGAGCAGCTGCAGCCGGAGGAGAACGGAAACACTGATGCTTAGAAGTCAAACTGTGAGGGACTGATGGCAAATCAGCAGAAAAACGAAATCAGGGTAAAATGGCCTCTGAGACCATTTCACTGTATCGACTGTTGGATGGCAGATAATGATATTGGTTTAAGTTTTCATGGGGTGATTTGTTTTTACTTGTCAAGTTGTATTTGTGCCAAAAAGAGAATCTGGAAAACAGCGCTCACAAATGAAATCCACAAAGTTTAGTGTTAAAGGAGCAGTTCGTCATTTCCAGAGAAGCTTCAGGCTACCTTAGCACGAAAACTGGAAACAGAGAAAAAATACAAAGAAAATCCACCTGATCATCATTTCACAGGGTGTTAAAGTCAACACTAAGTATTTATGTAAGCATTTAATGTGTTTTTTGCAAACTTGAGCAGTAAATATATATAAGAAATATTAATTGTATTAAGCAAAAGCTAAGCAATTATTGATACAGTGGTAAAATTCCTTCACGGCTAGCTTAAGCAAGTCCGTCTAAAGTATTCAACATTTCATAAAAACACAGCATTTCATATTTACACTTCAGACTTGATTTTTAGGCTTTTAAAAATTAAACCAGCTGCAGAATGTTATTGAGCATTCCAGTCGTCGGGCAGATTTTATGATCTCTTCACAGAGCCAGGGTAGCTGTTTCCCAGCTAAGCTAATCGACTGAAGCGTCATATTTCATATACGAACCGTTCCTTTAACATATGGTTTCGTTCTGCATGCACTTGAATTGAAAATGGCATTTTCCCTTTAGATACAAAGAATATAACCTGGTCTTAATTTGCACAGTTTGTCCAGCAGTGAGATGTAGCGGCTTGCAGTGATGATGCATTCAAGACGTCTCTTTAGAGTTTCTAAACAAGTGAATTGTCGCTCATAAGGTGGTTTGAGAGTTCACGAACAGTGATGTTAAAGAATGCCACAAACACACTGAATCACTGGATTAGTTAAAAGACAAAACAAATGAAATCTCTGTGCAATTGAAAGTTTAAATTAGCAAAGATTTAGCATTAAAATAAATGATCCCAGGTGAGACGCAAGAAGTGTAAAACTGTAATAACAAAAACATAAATGAGGTGATGAAACAGAAAATTGTGGATAGCCAGCAATAACTTCTTCTTCTTTTTTTTTTTCAACCAGCAATGTAAAAACAAACAAAGCAATATGAAATTTGCTAACTAAAGTGGCCAGTTGGCTGCATAAAAATGGTTTATCTGCTGTAGCATGGGATGATGGGAAGATCACAGTAATATATTTGCCCGTATGTACTCTTTAACTTGTTTTTTATCTTCCTGCTTTGTGTGTGTGGGGTAGCTGAATTTCTCTTGTAAACGTGTTGCTTTGGGATGTTGGTGGGTGTTTCCTTTGTATTTTGTACACAACAATAATGATAGTTACAGTAATGGTCCGTTTTTTTTTTTTGTTTGTTTGTTTGTTTGTTTTTTGACACAATCAAGAAATTGTTTTGCCAACTGTACTTGTGTTTGTGTGGAAGATGATTGAAAATCAATTCAAGTTACACGTTTAGTCTGATCGTTCCACAGAATCCTCGTACCCGACAGTTTCTTGGATTTGTCACGACGCTGAAGCTGTGCGCTGCCCTCTGCAGGCAAAGAGCTGGAACTACTGAAGTAGTGACGTTTTCAGGCCTGTTTATAAACATTTCTAGCTGTATAAATAAATAGTTTCCAGTAATTCAGTAAATCCATCCTAAATCCTAATAACTGTTGATAGATTGACCAGCAACTTTGGTCATTTTTTAAGTGAATAGATTAACTTTTTCAAATTGTAAAGATCTTTGATTTTTTTCTTTTTTTTTTTGACCTGATCAATGGACAAAAGGATTCAAAAATATTTCTGGTACAATATTTAAGATTTCTAGAATTTAAATCTTAGACATTTATCTTTCAGCACCTGTAAATACCTTGTAAATAGCAATCAGTCACTGGCCAGAGCAAGAGTAACTATGGGGGTTCGCAAACTATGGGCTGTTATATTGTTGGCGAATTTCTAAGTGTTGCTGTAGCATGTGTTGGCATCGTCCCTTGGATTTGAATGCGTATTTGCAAACGTGGAAGCATATGATTGGTTAATGCTTCATTACATCATTGCAAAGTGGAGGCCAGCTTAACTTTAATTTGTTATCACACAGCAAAAAGTATCGAGTTTCATTTTGTAGTTTTATATCGCCGACTTCTTTTGAAAATGGCTCGTAGTCCGTCACCTTTCACCGAGGCGTGTATACGGAACTCGTGCACTGAGGCCGCCTGGACTTCCACTTATTTCCCTTCAGATTTCAGACTGGCAGCTTTGCTGGGAACAAAATTCAAACAAAAGCAGCTTGCTACTTTGTTTTATAAGTGTACGTGTGTGCTCTAATATTAAAGAAGAAAAGAAAAAAACCTTTGCTATTTACCCATATTGGGTTTGCATTATAAATTAATGTTTAAGGTTGATAATAGTTTTACAAATATATTAATGCAGTTAACAGTCACTATAAAATAACAGGAATTGTTTTCTTTCTGTGGCATCTTAGCCGCTGCGTTCGTGTTTGTCATCCCTCCCAGTATCCTGCACTGCTTGTAGGCATCGCTGCACCACCACCATTCATGCCAGCAGCAGAATTTAGAGAAGCAGTAATACTACTGCTGGACTGTGATGTCTCTGAATTACAGCAGATATAAAACCCTGACCGGGGTTCAAGATCAAAAAGCAAGAGTGTAGCTTACTGTTGCCTTTTCACACAGAATTGACTTCATCTGTTCGGTTGCCAGGTTGTTTGCTTACACACAGTGTTGAGTAGAAACGATTAGTCGGTATTGATTATTCGGATGTTTTTGTTATAAAACTTTGACTAAAACAATTTGATGGCGGTTTGCTCTAAAACGTTGGAGGAAATAAGTGGCAGCACTTGTTAGTCTACATTTCAGACAATGAGAGTGAACTTCGCAGCTTCAGTCATATTTTGAGTGAAATATTGATAGATTTTTACTGGTGCACAGATATTTTCATCACCTTTTCCCTGTTGCGCCTCCTTAAGCAAAGAGTCGCGTTTGTATCGGAGCACAACTTTTTAAAGAGAACCCTTTTTAAGGCCTTTAAGTTGACTGCACTTATTAAGAAATGAGTGGTTTTTGGTATGAGTGCTGATCTTAGATCAGTGGCATCTCGTGAGGTAGTCAAACTGAGTGGCTTTACTGCACTGTTGAAACTTTTTCATAAAGATTTTTCTAATGTTGACTGTGTGTAAACGAGGCCCAAACTACATGCTTCTTATTGCCGGGATTCAGTTGGACTGAAATCAATTTACTTCAGTCTGTCAGTTCAAATTACTCCAAAAAGCTGCAAATCATTAAAATATTTACTTCTGTTCTAACATCTTGGATGTGACCTCATTCTCCGCACTCTGTCCTGAGGGAAGATGCAGAAGCTTTGGGAAAGTCGGAGAGTTTCTGTTGAAAGCCTCCTGAACTGACTGATACGAGTGATTTGAAGCCAGTCTTTGTATTTAATATTGTTTCTTTCTGCCCTGAGAAAATATTGACTATTTTTCGATGTATGTATTCTTTCACATAGAGAATTAAAGAAAAAAATAATGATTTCATAAAAAGATGATTTCACCTTTAAACTAAAATAAACTGATTTGTTCACATTTGTTCTGTATTTCGTAGTGATCTTTTTTCCTTTTTATATTTGCACTTTACAGACTAAATGGTCGATCTGATCGTTTTACCCCTGCTGTGGTTTAATTTGCAGTAGATGCTAACAAAGCCTGCAAAACACCAGATTAGCTTATGCTAGGAACCTACAATGCTAATGTCTACAACATATAACATTTACTGGAGAGATACTCTAGATGTTTCCTTAAATTTTTTTTATTCTGTTTCAACCACAAACACCAAAAACAATATTCCTTCCACGCTGAGCTCCACGTCTTGCTTCCATTTGTGTGATCAGTGTGCATCTGTTAGCAGGAAGCTAACGTCACTGCCTGGATCATACTCCACTGTGGGCTTCCCTCTGAAACACATGCACAAAAATAAAAAAAATTTAAATACTGCTAAAATACTGCTGTTCTCAGATGGTGTGTTTGTACTTGTGTCATGTTATGTCATGAATACTGGGATAAATTAAGGTTTATTTTAGTGTAAGACCAAAGAAGCCTACAGCTGATTAGAAGGTGTAGGTTGGGCATGTCCTCTAAAGTCATGGAGGCCTAAAGGGTGCAGTACCTGCTGAACAGTCGGGCCTTCGTGGTTCCCAGTAGTGTGGCTTTGTTTCCCTCCACTAGCAGCAGAGAGCCCTCCCTCAGACCCTGAAAACAAACCAGAGGACTTTTAACGATCTAATAAAGGCTGTTCATCTGCTTGGCCTGAAAGATCTGTGGACGGCTACATTAATAAGAAGTCCCGTCACTCTCACTCACCAGGACACGTGGAGTATCGGGTTCTTCGTGGTACTGGGTGATCCTCTGCTCTCTGGTTTCCTACATGAGAACAGTGGAAACAGCATTAGGGATAAAACCACAGCTGATTAAAATATCTTCATTGATGAGACAAAATGTTCATCATTGTTCGCTGCTTTTGCTGTTTTTGACAAAAAAAACCTCTCAAAATCAGGACAACTGCTACAGATGGTCCTCAATGAACGTGTGCTGTATTAACCCGCACCAGCATTCACGTATCTGCAACAATTCTGTCATAATTGGTCGAGTTCAAATGTGTAATATGATCCATCCATCGATAGTCTTGAATGAATCGACAACACAAACAGAGGCTCAGTGAGGCTGTGCTCTGCTGCTACATTATCTGCAGTCATAACTGAAAGTGTGTGTGTGTGTGTGTGTGATTATTTGATTCCTGGAAAACAGATAAACAATTCCACAATAAGTGTAATTTGTCAGTAACTACAACGATAACATCACCTTCTGCTGGGACAGTCAACCACTCAGTGCAAGCGATGTCTCAAAATGTCCACTAGAGGTCTCTCTGTAGAGCACACAGTGGCATCCACAGCACGTGTTTGACAAACACAGCAAACAGCAGCAGTTACAGAGCCAGATGGCTAAATTAGGAGAGCTGTAGCACTGGTTAGCTTTGACCCTGCTGTATCTGTGAACATCATATTTAAAGTTTAATCATCATTTATTATCTCGATGCATCCTCTGCTCTGCTGTCCGTGACCAAGCTGTGCTCCTCCATACACACACAGACACACACAGTTAAAGTGGCATGAAAACTATTCAAGGTGAGGACAGCTGTGTTTCTTACAAAGACTGCAATCAAACCTCACTGATGTAAAGATGACATTTTATCGATACACCTTTCAAACAAGCATAATGTCACGACAAGGTACCAGGGGAACACACCGACAATATATACACAAGGACTAACCAGGGAACAGGCAACAGGCGGGGAGCACAGGCGCAGGGAATCACAATAGACAAGAACAGGAAGTAAAACTAAACAGCATAAGAGACGAAGACTGACAAAGTAAAACGGGAAACATAAGCACAGAGACGGAGACTCATCACTGCACTGAATACAAAAACACGAGACGCAGACAGAGGGACAGGACAGACACTAGAACACAGAGACGCGGGGCAGACAGGAACAAAGGGAACCAGGAAATCAATATGTAAATAATAACTAATAACAGCACAGGAAACTATGCTGAATAATCAAAACCAAAAACAAACTGGGAACATAACAGAGAAACTCAATGAAAACGGAACCTAAAAGAACTAAACAGAAAACATAAAAAATAAAAAATTTGGATTTTATTCTCAAAATAACAATTTAAATAATGTTTAGTCAAGCACGGCAGCACATCACATGCTTGGTGCAAGAGAAGCAACATCACAGAGCTAGCTTAAATGATATGAGCTACAAGCTAAGAAAAATCAAGAGCTGCAAGCAACGCAAAGAAGGAACAACTCAGAGAGAAATGCAACAGGTTCCGTGACAAACCAAATGCCCTCCGCCCATGCCAAACAGCTTATTCTGCTATTGATGCTTGTTTGGTGTCATTTATTTGATTGGATGATTGAAATGTGAAGCAACAAGACATACTAACAATTTAACAATTGATTCATTTAACAAACAGGGGCGTCAGTAGCATGAGGAAGAACCACACACAGACACAACAGCCCGCCACCTCGTGCTGGTCACCAGCTGGGTCACACACTGCTGTGGGATGGCATCCCATTCTTCAACCAGCTCAACCAACACAATCACCACAGTCACACAAATATATTTAGGAAGTCTGTACATAAATAACCGTCTTCCACTTTTCAGGAATTGACAAAATAAGAGGATCTAACAGCAAATGGCTTCGTGGTCTTCTTGCAGCTGAGCTGTCATCAAAACTGAATGCAGTACGTGTTTCACTGCAACACAAATGTTCCCCATAGTACATGTCATCATTCAAACGCTCCAAGGGCCTTTATGTGTGGAGTTTGGATGTTCTCCCTGTGTTTGCGTGGGTTCTCTCTGGTACTCCAGGTTCCTCCCACAGTCCACAGACATGCAGTTAGTGGGGTTAGGTTAACTGGTGATTCTAAATGGTTGTCTGTCTCTCTGCGTTAGCCCTGCGACAGGCTGGCAAGCTGTACAGGGTGGACCCTGCCTCTCGCCCTACGACAGCTGGGATAGGCTCCCCACACACACACGCACACACACACATGACCCTGAACAGGATAAGTGGAGGAGGATGGATGGATGGCACTCCTCGTTTCCTAACGTTTGACACTGTTGCAATTACCAAGCGCAACCGCCAGAGGGTGCTGCACATGTCAACGTGTCAGAAAATAAATTTGTGTTTATGTATGTTATCAACAAAAAACGTTTTGTGTAGTGCATGTTTTTACCTACTAATTTTTTTACTGTTTTGTTATATATGTCTACAACCGATTATTCTTCAGTTCCAGCTTTTGTAGAGTCAGGATTTGTTTGGGTTTTTCTTCCCTCTCCATCATTACACTGTCAGAATCTTAGCAGTATGAAATGCTGGACTAACAAAAGACATCTTAAGGACTTCTGTTTACCCTCTGGCAGCAAACTTTTACTATTTTCTGAGAGTTTATCATCTAAACAGCTGATGGGGAGCAATTAGTGATGAAAAACACCAATACATGAATTACTATCACACTTCACACATTTTTATGCTTTCAGAATAATTATATACAGAAATAGTTTTTGCAGAAATCTGAGTCCATAGTCTCCCTTCTGCTGCCTACCAGCTGGTAAACATTTCATCATATGGATCTTGTCGTTTGGTGAGCCCACATCACCATTTCCAACTGGCCACAGTGTGAGACACCTTAACCTGGCCACAGACGCCTTGAGGTAGAGTAAACACTACCCCAGCACCTGATAACAATCCCAGGTGCCACCATTTAGAGGTCTGCTGGGCGCAGTGAACCCTGCTGCTCCCGTTGCTGCTATATTGCAAACTTTGACACGGACTAAGGCTTGGAGGAGAGATGAAGATGATTCTTTTTGCAAAGGCTCCAAAAAAAATTAATATACCAGTGAATTCAAACCGTGTTCCACCAGCGTCAGACTAATGTTTCCAAAGCACTACAGGTCATGACACTGGACAAAGCTGCTTCAGTTTGCTGACGCTGCATCTTATTTTGTTAGCTGCTGCAGTTTTACGGCTCCAAGTGTTGCATAATTTCCTCGGGCTGTTTTATCGAGCATTCGCTGAAACTGATGTCAGTGAACTCCCTCTGTTCCTTCATAGGGATTTTTAATATTCCCTTTAGGTCTGGAATATATACAATTTAGGCTAAAACGAGAACTTTATCTGCAGTATAAAAACACTGAGATAAATCCTTTTGCATCCAGTGTTCCCTATATGGAGCCACTGAGAGTGAAAGCTGAGCAGCAAAAAGGGGGGAAAGCACCTGTGGCCGCGAGCGCTGCAGCGCTGCTGTGCTTAATTGGGTAAAAAAAGAAATTCTGATCACCTGGAAACGACCGGCCGTTCAGGAAACCTCCCGATGGGCACCACACCCCTGTCAGAGGGTCCTATTTCACTTGAAGCTCAAAACATTTCAGCTTATCTGTGAACAGCGGGCAGCGAACTTAGAATGCTGATAACAGACCACTCAGTGAACGTAAAACAATCACTTGCATACTTTTATCAATCAGATAGCGAGACAAAGGCTGCTGGGCTGTTTTTCACTGAGCTCAGCCTGGTAACAGTTAAGGCTGTGCAGGAACAAAAAACCTCACTATTTTGTTAATGCGTGCCAAAGTATCCTTGGGCAAGATACTGAACCCCGAGTTGCTCCCGATGCGTTCATCAGTGTGAGTGTGTGTGAATGTTAAAGAGAAAGCACTCAGATGTACAAAGAAGTGCTTGTGCGAATGGGTGGTTGAGACATGCCACATAAAGTGCATCAAGCTGGAACAAGGGGATACGCCATCACGGTGTCAGCATGATCTGCAAAAGCCAACCCCGTACTCACCCAGTTTCAGGAACCTCTCCTCAGTTTGGTCACCAATGCTGGTGTGCACAAATTGAGCCCAGCGGCACTAAGCTCGAGGTAGTTTGTCCGGACCATTTTTTAAAATGCTCCAGCCAAGTAAAAGTCTTGAGTTAAAACAAAAATGTACTCAAGTACACAGTTTCAGCCTTGTGGAGCAAGTTTGATCAGTTTCATCTAGATGTAAATTTACTGAAGGTTGGAGTATCTGTAGCAAAAGTACACAGAAGTACAATAGTACAATAGAAGTTTAAAGTAGCAGAAAATGGAAATACTCAAGAACAAGTACCCAAAGCTGTACTTGTAATAAAGTAAATCGATGCTTTCAAGCTCAGACAGTAACAAATCACTCACACACACACACACACACACACACACACACACACGCACACACACTAAACAGGCGACTCACCCCCATGTGGCGGCTGGTGGGGTCAGGATCCAGGTAGTGCGGGTTGATGTTGAAGGGGACGAGGCCGATGGCAGAGAAGGACGGAGGGTAAACGATGGGCATGTCGTTAGTGGTGCTGATGCTGATGGTGGCCACATTAGTGCCTGCACTGGAGCCCATGTAGGGAATACCGTCCTGGACAAGAAGGTGCCATTGGAAGGAAAAAAGGGGATAAGGAAGTAGTCAAGAAGACAAGGACAAGATGGAAGGAGGAAAACTACTTCTGAAGTCTGCACACATTCTGAATTGTCGGTGTGCGTATTTTTGTCCTGCTTCTGCAGCAGCTCAGCAACGATGAAAAATAAATAAATTAAACTTCTCTGAATTTTTTCCACAATATGTTCTTGAGAAAGGTCTCAAACGATTAAACAATTACTAAACAGCTCCTGATTATTAGCTTAGCTGAAAGATTCAAACTTCCTGTTTTTTAAAGAGATTTCAGCAGCACCTTGACAGGTATGTACGCGTTACACTGTTATAACACTAAAAGGAAATTCGATCACAAAAATAGACAAACTTTAAATCCCACCCAAGTAAGAACACAGCGGAGTTAATGGCTACTGATTGTTCCTGCAATTATTTATAATTAATTACAGTCTTGAAAGAATCAAATACATTTGCTTTGTTTATGTACATATTTATTATAAAATGTAAATAAATAAATAAATAAATAAGGCTCTATTTACATTTATATAAAACCTTCCAAAAATAATTACATAGTATATGTTTACATAAAACTTACATAAAATTATATTTAAAAAAACATATTTTAATAAAATGTAAATATACCTTTGTTAAAATGTTGCATTATACATTTTACACACATATATACAGTATCTGCTTTCCTTGTTGTTCCAGTTCACGTCAGCAATGTTTGGGGGTTTTTATGCACTTGGACTTAAACAATAAACTGTTTACCGAAATATTTGATTTCAGATTAATATTTGATTGATCATTCTTCCGGCAATCAACTAATTATAAAACCTTAAAATGAGTTGGCATCAGTCAGTGATGATTCCTTTGTAAATAAATTTCACACCCGCAATCGACTTGAATTTGATAAGCGGTCAAGAAGCTGGATGGATTTTACGTTACTGACCAAAGCGTAAAACTTACATATTTCACTTATAACAGAAAAAACTTCAGTGATGAAAACTTCCTTAAAGATACCTCAATCACTCTCTTCCTGATCTCCGTCACCACCTTGTTGTCATAAAGACTCTTCAGCAGCCGGAAGGTGTTGCCTCCACCTACAAATACCTCCATTAGCATCTCCATACAGCAGATTAGGCGAGTAAGAAGTCAGGCAGGAATGCAGAGTAAGAGTACGAAGGCAGAGGAAGGAAGCAGAAAAGGAAGTGAGGCAATGAAGACAGAGGAGCGAGCGAAAGGAGAAAAGTGGAGGGGAAAAGGTAGAAATCCCTTTAGGAATTTTAAAAGCTGCTGCTCTGCTCTTCCTCACCTATAAAAATGCCCTCAGCCTTCCGGACGGCATCAACAGGGTCTGAGGCCTCATGGATGCTGTCCACCTCGTAACCTGCAGGAGACAAATACATGTGTGACATGTTGGGCTGGATCAGATTTAGCAAATGATATCCTGTAAACTATCATACACACAGAAGAGACTGCGCTTAACAAAATGTGCAAAACACAAAAATAGACATAAATACACACACAAAAACATGAGGAAAATACACAAGTCCATTAAAATATATAGAAGAAAACTACACAGAAAACCAACAAATGCACTTGAAAATCCAGGGAAAATTGTTTCAAAATATCAAGAACACACCTAAAACATATGAAACGCCCACAATTCACCACTTTACCGTGGCGGAGGGGTTTGTGTGTCTCAGTGATCCCAGCGACTATGATGGGGTGGATGAGAGTCACCCTGAGTTCCTTAAGCATCTGGATGCTGCAATTCCATGTGGAGATCTGGGGCGGTGCCTCTGGATTGGCAGACTGGAGTGGTGATTCCAGTCTTTATGAAGGGCGACCGGTGGGTGTGACCAAATTATAACGGGATGATGCTACTCAGACTCCCTGGGAATGTCGATGCCAGGGTACTGAAGAGAAGATTCTGTCCATTAGTCCAACCTCAGATTCAGATAAACAATGCGGTTTTCATTCAGTCGTGGACCAGCCTTTTATCCTCTCGAGGATATTCGAGTGTGTGTGGGAGTTTGCCCATCCAGTCTCTGTGTTGTATAGACTTGCAAAAGCCATTTGACTGTGTCTCCTGGGGACTCCTGTAGGAGGTGCTTCAGGAGTGTAGGGTCTTGTTTATGAGGTAGGGGAGAGGGGAGTGTAAGACTGACAGACAGATTTGGGCTGCATGTGCAGTGATGTGGACGTTTTACCAGAGAGAGCTGAGTGTGAAAGCAAAGCTGTCGATTTACGTCCCAACCATCACTGATGGTCTCGCACTCTGGGCAGCGACCAAAAGAATCAGACTGCAGATACAAGCAGTGGAAATGAGATTCTGTCGAAGGGTTGGGCTCTGCCTTAGTGATAGGGTGAGGAGTTCAGTCATTCAGGGGGGACGCCGAATGACCGAGCCGCTACTCCTCCTCATCGAAAGGAGCCAGCTGACAAGATTTGGGCATCTGATTAGGATGCCTCCTGGGCAAGTGTTCCAAGTATGTCCTACCAGGAGGAGGCCCCAGGGTAGATCCAGGGCACACTGGACAGATTACATCTCTTAGCTGGCCTGGGAATGCCTCAGTTTTCCCCCAGATGATGCTTAGGCTGCTGCCCGAGGAACCCAGTCCCAGATAAGTGGCAGAAAATGGATGGATGGATGGATGAATATACAGGAAAAACTAGATATACAGAATACTGTGCTTCCAGAACAAAATACAGAATATATACATAATTCAGTTCAATTCAGTTTTATTTACATAGCGCCAAATCACAACAAGTCACCTTTTAATAGGGCTCAAAATATTACCTCAAATGGTAAATAAATATAAAACATAGAAGTGTAGCCCCTGAATAATTATGCATTTTTTTATATATATATACAATGTGCAATAGTCTTGGGCTGTCCCTCGGCCCAAGACTATTGCACAGTACTGTATATATGAACACAAAACATATAATTATGTAAGTCTGTATAATTACTAACAGACATGTTTATGAGATTCAAAAATAACCTGTTACACAAACCTACCCAGAGTCTTAAACTTGTCCCTGGCTAACTTGGTGTAGGCGTCTCTGTCATGGAGAGCATAAGGGACAAACAGCACCTTCTTCACGTCTCTGAAATACACACAAACAGATTCAGGCAATCATTATAAAGACCAGACAGGAGTGGATTACACGGCCATCGTAAGAATGCTACCTCAAGGCCAGTCGTGAATGTCTGTTCACCAAAGTGAAAACCACTTAATTTGAATGATTCTCAGTGCCCTCTGTCCTCAGCTCTATGTCATTGCATAGAGTACATTTACTAGGTGCTCTACATAGCTACAATTTTTAGTCACATGGGTTTTCAAGCACATTCACAGAGCTGTGTTTGCCATTACAGATTAAATGTGCAGCATAATTTCATCTACTGTATACGCAGGGCGACACAAGCAGAAAAACTGTGCCCATTGTTTTCGGCTCCAGTTTTCTGCACCATATTTATTTCTGATCAGATATTCAGATTTCCTGTAGATGTCTCCCAGGACTTGTTCTTCCAACCCCCACATCCAAATCTCCCACCCCACCATGACACCGCCTTCAAAAATCCTGGGAACAGATACTTTTGCTTGTGAAACATCTGCTTGTTGAATTCAGCTGTATAAATCCACACAGAGCAGTAAACCTCAGAGCAGCACAGGTCAGCTGATCACAGCCTGTACACAAAGAGAATCTACTGGAGCTCACAATAGAAATTACTGTGAGTAGTGATGCTTCTCCCCCGATGAATCCCACAGTAAACCCTGACTGTAGTTATTTTTCTGTTTAGGTGCGGACGCGGAGTAAAAAAAATAAAATTGTATTCCCATGTCTGTTATTTTTATTATTATTATTATATAATATAGCACGGGTTTCAGTTAGCTTTACACAAAAAATAGAAAGATACGTCCTCCAAAGAGCTACTTTTACTTTCTGAAGTACATTTCAGAGCCTGTACTCTTTCACTGTTACTTGAGTAAAGAAGTTGAATCAGTACTTCAGCTTTTACCGGAGTATTTATCTGTACTTGTACTACAGTAAAAAACTTTTGACACCTCTGATACACACATAATTACATCGACTGAGCAAACTGACAAAATAAAAAAAAACATTAAAATGTTTAAGGTGGATTCTAGTTTGATTCATTTGCACGTCACATGACTGAACGCACTTCCTGTTTTCTGCTCTCAGCTTTCTCTTCCACGGACAGATGACCAGCGGCCATAAACAAAACTTACCTTCCAAAGAAGTTTGAGATGTGCTGCTGGCAGTGCTCCAGGTAGCCGCTGCCGTGTAAGGTGGAGTTGGACACCAGCAGAAGTCTCCTCTTCATCTCGGCTCCAGCAGAGAAACTGAAGAAAACCTGCACGAGTTTCCTGCGGCGGAGTCCAGAGGTCCGGGGTCACAGTTCACCTGTGACTCGGTTGTTATTGATAAGGTCTCCCTGACCGGCTGTTATGAACACTGAGACCACCACCGAAGGAGAGCTCACCTGTGAGCTGGTTGAAGCTCACCTGCCGTTGCCACTCTCAGGGTGCGGCTGGACTTTTCTGCTTAAAGTTTAATCTGGACCTAACTAAAAGTTTTTATGAGGAACAGTTATGATTGATCAATTTTTACTACTAGCGGAAACAACACTAGTACTTCCAACTATAGTCTTTCAAAATAAAAGTATCTACTTCTCGTTCCTCTTCAGTTATATCAAAATAAAAGCGTCTTCATTATTATTATTATTATTAATTGGATGCTTTCTTGCTCTCTTTCTTTCTCTGATAGTTTTGACACTTTCCAAAAACATGTTTGCAGTGTATTGTTTATATGTTCACAGATACAATAGCAAAATTTCCAGCGCAGTAAAAATTCCTTCACAATAAAAGTCTCTTTTTCTCCTTCCTCTTCAGTGATATCAAATTAAAGCTTCTTATTCCTTGTCTGTTGCCCAGTTCTATCGGAATAAAAGTTTATCTTTTTCTTCTTAGCTGTGCTTCATGGGTCCGTTTGGAATAAAAGCTGTTTCCGCTTCCTCTCCATCTTGTTTTCATACTTTTCTAAAACAACCAGGTGTACAATGGGCTTCATAGATATACAAACAGACTGTGCAGTCAAGAAATACACTATAATTGGCTTTGGCTATTTGAAGCGTATTTGTATTTGTAGTTGTACTTTTATTTGTACTGTGATACAAACTGCATTATCTCCAGCTCAGAAATGTTCTTCCTTTTGTGACCCAGTCAACAGCATCACTGGGACTTGATGGAAAAATAAAATTTGTGAGACTTTATGAAATCAGCTCTGACCAATAACAAAGCTGGACGTGGAATGGTAGTAAAACAATGTGCTTAGTCAATATATGAAAAACCAGTAAGTGATACAAATGAGTTGTGTCAGCGTGGACTTAAGCTGCAGGTCAGTGATTCCTCACAGCACTGCGATTTGATCATAACCCGACTAATGAGCTGGGATAAAGCTGTTAGTGCTCACAGTGTCACAGTCTCACTGTTTCTTCTTCACATCAGTTTAATAGATGCATCAATATGTGCATAGCTTATTGCAGCTCAGATTTTTATATGCTGTTTTTATCATTGTTTATTTTTTTTATATGAGCGTCTTTAGTTTGCTATCTGTTGTTGGACAGCACAGAAAGAATTTCACTGTACAGGAAAACATGTTTTTTTTTACTGTGCATGACAATAAACTTTGAAATTTGAAAGCAGAAATGCATCAGCAGAAATATATAAAACACTAGACTCAGATTTCAATATTTAAAAAAGCATGAAATGACACAAAAAACAAAAATTAGTTATAATATAGAGAATGTAAAAAAAAAATTTAAAAAGGAAAAACAATAAATGCAATACAATAAAAATTTTTATTTTGCTCTATGAAAAACATAAATCCTCAAAATTTGTTTCATAACAATTCTTTGCACTTTATTTAGAACTTTTGAATTACGTAAATAAAGTTATTGGATTTAGGCTGTTAAAACAAGACTAAGAAGTTTGTTTAATGTTTTATCAGATTTTTCCTGCTTTCAGTATGTGAAATGTAAAATTATGAATGTCCCATTGTCTACATACTCATGGACCTTACTGTAAATGAGTAAAAAGGATGAATGAAGCAAAGCAAATCATAAACACACCATGACTCTTTGTTTTTGTAATGTACTTGTAAACATTTATATAAAAACCAATAATAAATCTCCAATAAAAAAAGTGACGTAAAGTTTTAAAAAGACAGCTAGTTTAAGTGTTTGTTTTTAAATATGTTTCTATAAGTACAGAATTAGAAAATCCGATAATAAATCGTAAAAAAAAAAAACTTATTAGATCATATTTATGGTGGGTTTTTTTTCTGTTTTCAAATGGGTAAGTGAAAACAAACATGGGCCAATAAAATAAGCATATAGAATAATAAAAATCCATCCATATAAAATCATATAAAAACAGCGAGTATGATGATGTATGTTTTGAAAGTAGCATTTCTGCTGTAATGCGGTACTTGTACACTGAGTACTACTTCCACCGCTGTGTGTCACATGTGGAGAAATGAGACGCAGAAACAGGGGCAGCAGGAGGGGGCGGGGCCTGTCCACATCTGGATGAAAAACATCTGGACTCTCCCTCCCTTCCTCTGCGTACATGAGAGGCTCTCCGCTGAAGACCGAAGCACTGACACACCGACTGACCGAGCGACCCTGAGTTTCATCGGCTTACTTTGCTGGCAGATGATGGCTCAGCGCTGGACGGTTTGGACCGGGATCCTCGTCCTCCTGACTGCCCGTGAGTGCTGCCTGATCTCTGGGCTGTTTCTCTGTCTTTTGCTCGGAGCTGGAGGGCCGAGCGGAGGGGATGATAGAGGGGGGGATGATTTGTTTTGGAAAAGCTTTTCAGATCCTTTATCTTGGTTAAAATTACAATACAACCCGTGAAAAACACGCAAGTATTACTAATTTAGAGTAGAACATTCATGCGGCAGTAAAAGTTGCTGTAAGTATCAGTTTCATCAGTAAACAGTAAAAGTACACAAATAGTAGTAGCTTCATGTGTTTAACAGCTTTGTGTAGTGTCAGCAGTACACAGCTGATACAAGTATCATCAGCTGGAGGGGACTGACTTCTGATTCTTTTGATGATGATTTTGCTGATTGAGTCATAAAAGTTTCAGCAGTATTTTGGTGTTGGAGCTGCTAAGTAAAAGTCCTGAATTCAAAATGTCACCTAAGTAAAAGTATTCAAGTATAAACAGGAAAATATATGCTTAATTGAAAATATTAAAAAAATACAAATAAAAAAACGTACTGAGTACAGAAAGATGACCCACGTGATCATCATACAAATTATACAATACAATTTGTTTATCGCAGTTAATGAGCTTTGTGTTTGACACTCTTTCTGTTTATTATCCTAACAAGTTTCCCAGCTGATCGGTTAGGTTGACTGTTTGGTTGGTAAAACAGCGTCTGCTTCATCATAGCAACAGTTCTAACTTCCAAACAGGTGAAAACAGTGAAGGTGTTAAAATATTTTAAAAAAAAAAGCATGAAATGGTCAAAAAAAATTTTATTTCATTTGCTTTGGCAATTGTCAATAAAAGGCAGATTTTTTTATCGACAGACAAATTATATTTCAGCTTTACTCTTGTAATATGCCGTATATATATCTCATTAAGAGTATTTTAATCTATGGCAGAACTTGCAGTAAACCATACAGTAAATACTTTTGAAATTTAGAACTGGATTCTGTTCTAAGGTGTTGTGTTTGAGTAAATGTACTTTCTAATACTGTCATTATGCATGCAATTCCTGTTTAAAGCAGCTTATTATCTCATAGCTAACAAAGCGTGAGTGTATCTGAAAGTCCTTATGAATAGCTACACACACAGTCACTTCTTGGCGCTGTTTAAGACATCGGAGAAGACAGAGACTGGCACTAAAAGAAACAGTGTTTGACGCCTCTCCGTGTTTTTTCTTGTACTTATAGAAGAAATTGAACAGAATGCACTTTACAGAAAGATAGATTGCCAACTGAACTATGAAAAAAGGACAAAGACACAAACATACTGCATAGTAAAAAAAAACTAATATTTATATATAAAATAAAAAAGCACTGTGGCAACAGTAGAAAGGCAGTGCTGAAAAAAGTCAGTCAGCCCATGTGGGGATTCAGATACTTTTTGATTTTTTTGTACACAAATAATTAAAATCACATAAAGCGAAACTGAAAACTTGATCCACAAACAGTTCTGTACATCATCACCGTAAAAAGAAGAAAAAAGGATACGGGGACTGTGCAAAGATCTACAATGCGCACATATTTAACAATAATGAAATTAACAGGAAGTTCCTTTGAATTTACTTCACATGGTGGCAAACACGACACAGGGCACCTCAGGGCACCTCAGGGCACCAGCCATGCACGAATATCAGCTTTGCATCCTTCCAGCTTCTTATAGAGTCTGACCCTTTCCTGTTTTTTTTATTAAAAAATACATTAAAAAATATTGACTTGCAAGCCGACGTGCATGTATTAATCATAATATTGCTCATAATCTCGTTCATTTTTACTTGATTTAATGAGTTTATGGAAGCCTCTATCGTAGTCATTCATTCACCGAGTCATTTCAAGGCAAATTTCAAGTCTGGAAACAACAACTCAAAATTTTAATAACGTTTAAGTATTTATGTCACCTCACTCAAATTTATCATTAGATTCGAAACTGAAATACTATTAACTAGTAGTTTCATCATAAATGTATTATTTAGGAGGGTCCTGCTTCTGTGTTTAGTAACATCAGTTAAGAAAAAGATTAGATGGAAGTTGGGTAGAAATTCTGAAAACACTGATAGTTTTGATTTCATAGTTCTACAAAGAAATATTCTGCTTCCTAATCTGTCAGAGCCAGGCTTGAAGTCTCCCTGTTTATACTCTTCAGATACGCAGTAATCTGAACGTCTCACCAAAGATGCAAACGAATGTATTTCTTAAACGTCAGATCTTCCTGTCAAACTGATTCTGCTGAAATCAGTTCACTTTGGACATGCTGCACATAAAACACATGATGTGTGTGTGTGTGTGTGTGTGTGTGTGTGTGTGTGTGTGTGTGTGTGTGTGTGTGTGTGTGTGTGTGTGTGT
>JAVDPK010027776.1:0-27415 GCA_034780415.1 Cichlasoma orientale
ATAGATAGATAGATAGATAGATAGATAGATAGATAGATAGATAGATAGATAGATAGATAGATAGATAGATAGATGAAATCCAAATATAATATTCAAAGTGTATGCCTGTCTGTGATGTGTTTAACTTCTACATCTGAATGTTTTGGGTGTGTTACAGTTCCCTGCTCTGCGTGGTGAGCCGAAAAAAGCCTCCCATAGTCAGAGTCATGTCGCAGCACAGATTCATAGCAGACAGCATTAGCTCAGTCTTCAGAATAGCTTCGTGTGTTCTTTTAAAAAAGTTAGCCACAAAAATAAATGTACAAGCTGAATACATGCCACACAATATTTCTATTCTGACCCATAAAAAATAAAGGTTAAATTAAGAAATGCATAATTGTAGTGAACAGACAAGATCAGAATTACAGTTGCATATAAACAGAGCAAAGTGATAGCGGATAGTTTCAAACAAGAATGTCCACTTTTCATATGGCTTCATCTACGAGTTCAGTTGCTGCTAATTATGCACACTCATTCATTAATTCATTTTTGATAGGCAAGCACACATTTTCATGTAAAGATGATAAAGGCTCATAATAGTCTTTTTGCTAAAAAAAAAAAAAAAAGAAGAAGAAGAAGAAGAAGAAAAAAAGAAAATAATTCAAAAATGTTAACCCCTCAACCTTCACCAGCCCAAACACCGACAGATTAAAAGCTCAATGTCATCAGCACATTCTGAATCAAATTTGTAAAACCATCGAGTATTGTGTTTCCACCATTACAACAATATTAATCATTTTATTATGAGAATATCTTCTTTTCTTTTCACTTGTGTGCAGGAGCACATAATTGATGAATTGCAATGTTCCGCACCTCATTTTGACTGTAGGAGTTCAAGAACCACATTGTTTCTCGTATTAAAAATGGGTATGAATATTAAAAGCATATAATCATAGCGAAAGGGTTGTATCATTTGAAACAAACACCCATGGGTACAAAGTCTGATAAAGTAATCAGTAAACAGTTCTAGTCTGCAACTGGAGTTCTGATGAATGCCTTACCATTCCTTATTTATTCTGCTCAACAAGGTATTAAGGCTGCATCATAATGTCCAGTTGAAGTTTCTCATTAAATATTAATTTGTCACAGTTGTGGATGCTGTGTGTGATGAAAATACACAAAGCGAAAGAAAGAAAGAAAGAAAGAAAGAAAGAAAGAAAGAAAGAAAGAAAGAAAGAAAGAAAGAAAGAAAGAAAGAAAGTCAACAACAGCTGTGAGAAACACAGAGCGGCTTTGATTGATAATGGTTTCGTATTATATTTAAAAAACAAAAACAATAATTACTCAGTCATTTGGGGGACTAAACCAACTGCATCCTCTTTGCAAAACCCACACTTTCAGTGAGATCTAAGACGGCATCATAGTCATAAAAAAATGAAACATGGACCCAGTCAGTCTACAAAGCCTTATCAGAGGAAGTAACAAATTAGAGGAAGGCTTCGGGTCCTGTTTGGTTTAAGAATAGCCAACCACTTAAAGCAAAACATCCAGCAAAATAGCCCACACTGTCCAAACACTGCATCTTTATGGATAGCTATAAATCCTGCTTCTGTGCAGATTCCCAGCACAATCCAGCTGACAAGACATACAGCTACATACCCAACAAGACTATACTGACAAGCAAACCTTAACGTATTGGAAGAAATACACAAACCTTGAAAAGTTAGGCAGTGAAGGTCCGAGTTACTCCTCTGACGCTAAACTCTGCACTGCTTCTTCATAGTCTGACCTTTGCCTAGCAGCTGAGACTGCATCTTTGTCCTCTAACATGTTGACTAATGCTAGCACATGTACACTAACATAACATCACTGCTCGAGGTCTTTACCCCAATGTGAGTGACGCTGCTTCCCTGTGTTAACGGGACAGGCAGAGGCAGAGACGCGTGTGATGAAAAGTCACAAGTGGTCAGCATGTGTGTGTATGAGGACGGGGGCAGACCGGCACATAGGGGGAGAAAGTATTTACAGAGAAGGCATTTGGGTAATGCCGCGCAATCCTGAATCTGTTGCGTCCACAGTGGCAGCTGTAAAGCTTAGTGTAACTGTCAGGTTCAAAGTTGCAGAAAACGGTAAAACCTGTCACAGGATTACTGACCAACTACCTCATACTTACTGATCAATTTTTTGCTACTGCAAAAAAATGATCAGTAAGTTTTGAGGAGCAGGTTTTTCTCAAAATACGCAGATTGCTTAAAAGAACCATTTGATGAAGCAGAAAAGATGCAGATTCAAACACCTCCAATCTGAAGGGTATAAGGGTGCGAGTTTAAAAAATAAATGATATTTAAGCAAAGGTAAGAAAAAAAGTTTGCAAATAACAACACAAGAATGTTCAAGGGAATGTTGAACACACCTATTTACAGCATCACATGTTTAAACTATAAAAATTAGGCTATAAGCTATATAACATTTGTGGAATGATCAAGATGTGATATGAAAAAAAGAAAAAGTTGTTTTGCCTAAGAAAACATTGGCAATGATCTCTACTTTCTCTAAAAGGCACCTGGTAAACGAGTGAAGTATGCTTAAAACTCACTGCAATCAGACAAGCTGTGTTCACAGAGACTTACCGTCACTGTCAACAAATTAAATAAACTTAAAATTTTACACTAAATTCATGTCCTCCTCTTTTTATGAGTTAAATGAGGCTAAAGAGCAATTGTTTTCTGTTCCTCAATACAACTACACAACTATAATATTGCAATGTGTCTTTATATTTATAATATAACACACTTTACTGCATTTTACAATGTTTATAAAATATCATTTTATAAATGTGCTGCTTGGATTAGAACTTATAAGCTCTATTACATACAAGTAATCTACTTTTCTAATCTAAAACCGGATCATCAGAATTACACCATTTTGTTGCAGTCTAAAAACTACTTTCTGCTGCTCCCATATTCACAAGGGGTCACCACAGCAGGTAGCTGCACATATTTGATTTGGCACATTTTATTTTTTATTTTTTACATCAGACACATTTCCTGATGCAACCCCAGATGGGATTTATGTCTCCTCCTGGGATCGCAGTGAGATCTTTTGCTTGTCAGGCGAATGTGTAAATTACTACACTATGGTGCAGTCTATTACAGATAAAATAAAAAAAATCTATAGATTATAACACAAACAAATTTCCATTGAAGCAAATATTTTTAAGGAAATGAAATCCTTTTTTTTTTTTTTTGCTTTTACTGTAAAGCTCTATCAGTAATTTTTTTTTTTTTTGCAGCTGTAAATGAAAACTTTAAGCACACATGCATTCAACTCCCGGGAGGCCTTCAGTTTGACAGATTTATAGTCACTCCATCTGTTAGCATCACAACCAGATGGCAGGGAGAGAACAAGCTGCTTTTTATCCCATTTGACTACCATGCTTTATAACCATTAAAAATGCTATTATTTTTATTAGTACTAGAAATAGTATTAGTATTATTAATGTCCAGTAAGACAAATTTTATGTTGGCTCACAAATACTGTGTACTAACATTGATATTAACGCTACAATAAACAAATGAATACGACTACATCTGAAAATATCTGATGGTATTCAACAGACTAATACAATAACTAATACTGTGTGTTAGTGTAGAAGGGAAAAATGATCATGCTGGTAATATTTTTTCTAATATAATAAGCACAGATTGTTTTGCCTGCTTTAGTTTTTAAATTAAGAACTTTTCCCTAAGCATTTGCAGCTGCAGTTTTGTGATGCTTTTTTTTTTTTTTTTTAACACTGTGGCAGCACTTTGCCTCAGTGAGTAAGTACAGTAGGTGGTGGGTAGGCGTCAGAGCGTTTTCTTTTTCTTTCTTTTTTTCAAAACTATAGTTGGAAATACACTGAAAGCCAGAAGTATTATATAGAATGTCACTGGTATTCACGTTATTACTCAGTTAAGAAGTAAAAGTAATGCTTATTGCACTTTTCTTCAAAATCTTCTTTCACACTTTAAGCATTTTTTCTCACTCTTATTTATTTATTTTTGTTTGTTTGTTTTACAGATCTGACAGATTTCCTGTGACTGTGTCGAGGGAAAGAGCTTATGATCATCCACACATTCAGTCATATCGCTGCTGCTTCACTGACTTGTATTCATTCCCTGAAGACTTATTCTAACCACAAACAGTGTTGGGTATGTGCCTAAATCCAAGTCTTCACCATAAAATGTAATAATTTACAAAACCTTAGTAAACAGACCCACAAGGCAGGTTTCTGAAACAGTATTTCTGTTGCCCACTAGGTGGTGCCACATATCGACATAACTAGCCCCAGGTGGTCTGACAAGGCTGTATCAGTCTGCCACGTGAGGGCACTGTTCTCATTTTAATTAGCAGGTCCTTCCCAGGTTCCTAGATTGGGACTTACAATGTTTACATCTGCAGGCAGTGATTTACAAAGTGTGACTCATAATGAAATGCCATCTTGGTGGTATGGTAACCTTGGATTAGGAGAGAAAGGCTTTCCAATCCCTTACACAGATGTGACATGCAGACTGAATGTGGAGAGATGCGTTTACACGCGTACTTCTGAATGCATGACTCAAGACACTAATCAAGAAGAGCACATGTAAGCTCTTCTCTTCCTAATAGGGCATAAACCGTTACTGACACTCCAGAGCCTTAATTTAACTTTTCAACAAATGAGACACATAGCTGCAGCCTGCAAAGTCAACACATAGACACCGTCAAGCAACGAAAGACGGTCACATGGGGCGATATATGGGTTAGGAAGCAGGGTCAGCTTGCCTTCCTCCACATTTGGCACAGCTGTAAGGGTGGTGGTTCCTGATTTATGGTTCTCCAGCAGTGGGTCAGGTATCTTGGCAACAGAGACACAGGGTCTGGCCCATCACGACCCCCGTAAAGCTGAGCCATCCAGTCAAAGGCATCACTTTGATCCATACCATGTTTCTCTGATGATGCTTGTAAAATGGTAAGATTTATGCTGAGCATCAGTCACAGGGTTTTATGAAGTCATATTAAAAGGTAAACTAAAGTTTGTGAGGTAACTGTAATCGTGCGCACCCGGCCCAGTCTCATCAGTGTCAAATAAACCTTCAAGTTCTCGTGGCTGACATTAAGTTACACCAAAAGTGAACAGGAGATGGGCAACTACATGTCAGGAGACTTATGCTGGAGAAACATTTTTCTCCACTTCTCACATGCACGTGGTGGCCGAAGGTGATCTTGTTTCAACCATAGCGTGGTGGGATACTGGAGCCATAAAGGAACATGCAGCTCAAAAGTCTGACTTGACAGCTGTCTCCCAACTGTGGACTTTTAAAAACCTTCCAACAATGTTTCCTAGCAGGAAATCAGTAATTAGTAATTAAAGCTCCGCTGGCATGGTGGCCACTTAAGGACAGGGACAACTGCTTGAAGCACTTGCAAATGAAAATGTTATGGCCCACTGATGACAAAAAACATGCTCACTATAAAGTAAACAAGATAAGCTATCACAAATAAACCATAAATTGGATGGTTTTCTGACAGGTTATCAAGGCTCTGCCCTTTTTTGTGGTCTATCGGATGTTCTGTGGTTAGTTTTGACGCAGCAGTGCTGACAAGAGCTAAGAAAAGCCCCTCGGTTACCTGGGATCTGCTGACATTGAGTGTCAAACTGGGTGCTGAGAGCTGGGGCCCAGGTGACTCAAGTCTCTGAACAGCTTGCTTGGACTTTGGACAGAGTGACATCAAAGATCCAGCTAGCTTGTCAGAGCTGCTGCTGGCAAAAAGGAAGGACGGCGACCTGATAGGGAAAGTCTACACTTTCTAAACTAGCCACAATTAGACAAAATATGTTCCATAATAAGACCGAGGAAAAGAAATATAGTGAGCCCAAAAAATATTAAAAAATAAGGCTTTTCTTCTTTGGCAAGTTAATGTTGTCTAACCTGGATCAGTGAAATATTTGTAATGCGGGAATTCCGGCACAGGAATTGTCACAAGACTCAGAGGTGAAGTAACATGAGGAGTGGGGGGGGGGGGGGTTGGGGGGGGGGCTGTGTTGGCTTTGACAACTGAGCTTTACCAGCCATTTTTTCTGCTGCTCTGAAACAGTTATTTATAGCTGCTCTCCGGGTGTAGACAGAAAATTAACTTTTCACTGGAAGCTGCTGTGCAGTGCCAAATTAATGTTTTGTGAAGTTCTCAATGTAAACATAAAAATAAAGCATAACATTTCCACAAGCTCGCTAGTTAGTTCTGTTCATGAGTAGCTACACGGTACAGTAAGGAACACGTAACTGGAGTCTTCCCTGACTGTGGTCAGCAACATCAGAGCTATATTGGTGCACAACATGACGTAGCGATGATTCCTAAAACCCCTCCTTCACTCCTTCTCTCTTTCCTTCCTTTCACCCTGTCTCTATGGTCTTACCTCACTCCCACTCTCCTCCATCTCCTTCCAAAGCAAGCATTGCATTTTGCCATCTGTCACTTCTTCCAGCCTCACAAATACCAATCGCACCCAGCTGTGTCATCCCAGCACTGACCTCCCAGCCAATGGCAATGCAGCTCCCTTCTCACCTCCCATTATAATTTAAAATTACTCCATCCTCCCGTGAGTGCCACTTGCAAGCCTTAGTGTTTCCTGACCTACATTACAACATTGCATCTTTTCAAGGCAAAGTGAAATACACCGTTAATGGTTCAATAAATTAATTCACAGAAGACAAATAGTCCAGGCAGTAATAAGCAAATGAGAGTGCCGTATTAAAAACTAAAATAAAGTTAAAACATTGTTTTTAACTTTTTTAAATGAATCTCTGACTTCCACAACGTTAAACTGTGCTGCAGCGCCTGTGCTTAAGATATGATGTAGTTCAGTAAAATCACTGCAAACCAAGTCAAGCATGCACAGGATTCCCTACTGGAAGATGAGTGCACAAAACTGGACAAAAATAAAATATGAAAAGTGGAAAAAAGTTGTGAAAATCTATGAGGATTTACTGTACTATAACACAGTAACAGTGTGTTTCTTTCTTTATCCACGAACTCCTGCTACACAGACAGGAATTGAGCAACTAAACTTGTCTATATCGGTTATTAAGATGCCATCATGTTACCTTGCAATTGCCTAGCAACAGACAAAAAAATTAACTTTTTAGCAATTATGTACCAATAACACCTTATAAAATTTCATTTTTATTTCACAGCAATAACATCTAATTTGCGTGCACAAAAGTTGAGGTATGCATGATATATTATGAAGTCATCAACTACTTAGCCTTTACGCACCTACAGCTGCCAACCAACAATAAAAACAATAGCATCTGATTTATAGCCACAAAATTTGAATTATATATGCCTAACAACTACCTGGCAGTGAGCTAAAATACCCCCTTTTTTTTAGCAAAAAAACCTTTTATTTTTCTCAGTGTGATTAAATATATCAGTTTGCCAACAGCATGGGTATTTCAATAGGCTCCCTTAGGAGTGGACTGGGAGTGTATACTGGGAGTGAATACAGGTCTAAACTGCATGGTTAGGGATGGTTCAGTCATCTTTTATTTTAACAATTAAAAACAGCTTAACGTGGTTGCCTCATTGAGATATTGAAATACAGTCAAGACATGCACCACATGGGCACAGCAATAAAGATGGGAGTCAAAGTGAAGATGACAGGAGGATAAAACTTTTCGGAGGGAAACAGCCAATCACGCGCTCATCCACACACAACACAAAGCTGACAGTGACGGAGAGGGCATTGCTGCCATATGTCACAACATTTCTCATCTCAGGAAACTGCTGGCATCTCAGGCTGCTCAAAGAGCCTTTAGTAAAAATTAGCCTAAACGGCAAAAGCAAATGAATTTACCACCTTTTCCAACAGCTGCTCTGCAGAAACCCTAAAACGAAAAACGAACGAAAGGGGAAAGAAGAGACAGTCGTCCCTGTGTAAGTGAGAAATCCCCCACAAAGCCAGTGGACAGAATGGGTTGGCTATGCCCTGGAGTAACGACCATCAAGGGAGTTCTCTGTGGAGGTTGGTCATTGGGGTAATACACACTAATAAAACTGAAACGATAAAATAAGACTATTCATCTGGTACTTTATCATTTTATAGCTACAAACACACAGTGTTGAGTCGTGCCTTTCCTTTCATTGACATAAACTACATCAAAAATAAAGAAAAAATCCACACAGCATCTGTGACAGCTGAAAAAAAAACCCTGCTATGCACACACACACACATATATGTCCACCCATATATCGAATAACAGAAAATTGTGTTTATAAACTGACACATTAGTAAGGGAGTACAAAATTATAGTCATATGAAAATAAATCCCTCATTACAAAGACTGACTTCGTATTGTTCACAGATTTGCACAATATACAGTTACATATACAGAAAATCATCAGTTAGCAAGGTAGTTAGTTTGTGTGTGGTTACACCATATGTTAAGGTGATTGCGGTCTAAAAACAATTTGAAATGCCAGGGGTGTACAAAAACTATAAAGTTAGTCTGGAAGAAGCAGCTCTGGCAGTTCTTGAGGTAAACACTGTTAAGAAATGCTAACTGTAGAACTTTTCTATGGTTAGATGTAGTGTATTTTCAATTTAAAAAAACTGTACACATCATTTCTGTAAAATGTTGTCAGCAGACGTCTCATATGGTTACATGGGGGTAATGTTTAACATACACAGATGCATTTAAGACATGCATTTTTGCTGAGAACATAAAGCTTTAGCACTCTGAGGAAGTTTTATCTCCAGTTTAGTGCCTGCGAAGGGGAACAGGCAAATCCACACACCACAGGGAGTCAGGAAGGTCACTGCCCTGCTATCTTCACACTGATGAGTCACTGACAGCTGTGTCTGAGCTGTTCCAGACTCACACACAAAAAAACCAGTGTAACTTTTATTTTTTTTCTCTTGTGCACTGTGCTGACAGTTCATGTGTTTCAGACTGATGAAAAGTGAAGAGAACAAATTCAAATCAGCAGCTCAATTACAGCCAACTGCACAATAACGGTGATGTCAGCCCGCCCCACCTCTCCCACCTCCCTGTGGTGCAATTGATTAGCTGGAAAGTTAATTGACAGGAAGCTCTATGGCATGGATACTGACCTTGTGATGACAAGCAAAAATCTTCCAGGTCACCTCCCTCATGACACTGGATATTTTAGGTTACCCATTAGCATGCCTGTTTTCTAATCTCTTCCTCAAACTGCTGCCATGGCACTGCTGATGTATAATTTTCTGCTTGCCTGTGTATTTGTATGCATGTACATTCCAATCTCACTGTTTCTTCCTGTTTGAAGCGTTTTGATGCTCTGTCCACTGTTTACCTCTTTTTTAGAAATGCCTTCCCATCAGCACCACGGCCACCTCCCTCCCCCATCCCAGACATCCACACAGACATCTCTTCATCATCCTTGCCTGTCAGTCGATGATAGGGGATGTAGAGTGGCTGATAGCAGAAGCCAGAAATAGGAGGTTGACGTATCATTGTTTCTGCCTTGGACACAGCACTGTGAAGTACTGCTGGAAATGGTAAACTCCTGAATGAAAAGCTCTCTTTACAAGATAAAGAGTTAACTCTTTTTCTAGGAAGAGCCACAAACTAGGCCTGTGTTAAAAGTGTGAATGCTTTGAGGTGGTTAATTCTTTTGATTTTAAATTAGTGCGACAAAGAAAAGAAAAGAAAATCTCCATCTAGACTCTGTACTGCACAGCTGTAAGCTTTTTCTGGATGTAAAACTAGTGGTTTGCTTGACTTTACGGTTTCAGCTCACCATCACCAGGTGATCACACCTCTCTTGTCTAGTGTTAACACATATGAAGACATCCATCATCCTTACCCAGTGCTGAGGGGACTTGAATAAGACTTGTTTTTGCATCACCCTCCAACAAAGTTTCTAAACTAAAGCTAAACAAATGCAAAAATGTGAAAACATTATGCCAACCTTTCAGATGAGGGCTGGAGCAAAGAAGAGGCGTGATCAAAGATCTATGCTGTAATTAAGCCCAGTGTGGGTGAGTATATGTACATGGACACAAATGTGCATTCAAAAAGGTGATACGATGACGGCTGAAAATGAATGTGTACAAAAGAGTTACATAGCAATGATGTGTCAAGCGTAATGACAAAATGAAGATGATCTTTTTGCTTTCAGCCACTCATTTGTCATTAACCTACATGATAGATGAACTACAAAAATTAAAATAAGCTTGTTATTAAAGCCAAAGAGCTCAAAGCCTTTTTAATAATACAACCCACACCAGTGAAAAAAGAAAAAAATTGATGTTACATCAACACAACGAGCCTGGCCTGACCTAGTTTGCGAAGTAGCTGCTTAAATGTAAAAGATAAATAAATAAAAAGAAATAGACTGTTTTAGTGTTATGTAAGGTCTGTGCTGATAGACAGGGCAATGACTCACTCCAGACCCACAAACTCTCCATGACTCAACACTACACCAAAAATATTGTGAATTCTGAATCCCTGCTGCTCCGCACTTTGGGACAATCAATAGCACTTAACTTTAAGCTGAGTGATCAACCTTTGACAATTAACAGAGAGCTGTAAAACTAAAGGTAAAATCTAATTTCCAAAAAAAGATGCTTTTTAAAATGTAAATAAGAGAATTTGATATCAGGCAAACAATTTAAACTAGCATTCATTACCACTTCATTACCTACTCATTAACCTTAGCAGCCAGTAGATGAGCTTCTCATGGTGCATTCTCACGGTGCGGTCACATGCAAAGTCTACACATTTGTGCAAGTAGAGGTGAATCCACTTTTGCATGGATTAAAATGCAAAAACCCATCAGTTGGGAGTTCCCTCGTGCCGCAGACAATCACACATTGAGGACAAGCTTATTAAAAAGAAATATGTATATGTAAAAAAAGGAGAGCACCTCGAGAAATAGGAGCAAAATCGCAGGGTTTCATGGTGAGTTCTGAAAAAATGTTACTGTAACTGGGATCCAGCCATCAGTGCTGTCACGTTGACCGTTACCGGTGATTATTTGTAGGTGTCCAACACGATGATTCATACAACTGTATTCACAGGAATAACACAAGGCAAAACTTCACTTCACATTTGGTGTGAACACACCATTACTCATACTTTACCTTTCTGCAGTACCATTCACTTCAGGAAACAAACATTTCAAAGCTCAGCTTAAGGGTCTGAAAGATCTCTAAACTTTTCTCCCTATAAATAACCTTATTTCCACACATATATAGTTCATCACTGTAAATTCAGCTTAAGTTTACCAGCCTTAGTTCACCATAAAGTAAGTTTAGGTAGCATCTGCTTACTAATGGTGTTATATCCATGTTATTTTACCATAAATAAACACTTTCCTGTTTCCCATTATCTAAATTTTTCCAACAGCTTGGGTTGTTTTTTATATTTAAGAGTATCGTGTACATATTCTTTAGATGTACTCTTCTTTGAATTGTTATATAACATTAATACAATAAAAATGTTTTATAAGTAAGGCTCATTTACTGGTCTGGTACTGAGAGTCTGGCAAAATGCCAGGTTTCTTATTACATAAAAGATAACACAAAGTGGGCTAGATGACAGATAAAGTAGTTCTCACTGGTGGTAATGTGGTCTCATGAGAAACACTCCTCTAATGACCGTTCTGTGGATAAACTACAAAATGACTTAAATGAAGTGTGACTATTTTAATGTGTGACTGTAGCTCAAGCATCTCTGCAAAAAAGAGGTTTGAAACACATTCAATTAGAGCGCTAATAAATATAAATAAATATGTCAATATAATGTACATAGTGTCCCAAGTTTAAATACTTTACAGTCGCTGACTTCATACAGTGTACAACCAACAAAAATACTTTTTCATAATACCTCCACTGCTCTCTACTCTAATCCTGGTATCCTAGTTCTGACCAAACTAGGTGGGGTGTTGGGTTTGCTGTAAGGTAAATACCATGAAGGTTTCATTTAAAGTGATCTGATATTATAGAGTCTTTACCCTACAATATAAAGCGTGTGATTTGGCTCTATATAAAATGAATAGAACTGAAGTGAATTTTCTGTAGCTGAAATCACCCACAATGTTTTAAATAACTGAGCCAGACAAGCCTTTAACAGAAAAGAATTTAACATTTACTGAACTTAAGGTAATGACGAAACCCTTCATATCAAATTGTGACAAAAATAAACCCCAAAACAACTCAAATGTCCCTTTAGCATAAATAAACAGTTAACATTATATAAACCAAAATTAGATTTTCACCATTTGGTCGTTAACTCACAGAAACAGCCTCCCAGCAGGACTATTCTGACAAAACTGACCAAAAATGATGTAGATAATAATAAACTGAAAACACTGAGTTGTCTCTGTGACAGTATTTCCAACATACCACATTAGTTACACACTAAATAAACTTTACTCACACTTGTGCACACTCACACTCTCATGCTCACACAGACATTGCAGGTCTGTTTTGTTGTTGGCTGCAGTGCCGCTGTATACTTACTTATATACTTATTTATATATTTATTTATGTTTGAATGTCCCAGTGACCTCACACAGGCCGCTCAGGGGCAACCAAAGGGCCGGATGTGGCTCGGGGGCCGTACAATGCCCAGGTTTGAGGTAGACCAACACACCGCCTCCACTGACCACTTAAAAAAATGAACTAAGTTACCTTTAGTGTTACTTAATACGAAACCATAATTATATGTTTGTTATTTCTCATGACGCTTCTGTTTTTTGTGCAATATTACAACACGGGTTACATCCACGTTGATTTTTCACCTTATGTTGTTGCTTTTGTGTCCAAAGGAATTTGACTTATTTAATCCTCACTTTATCATCAGGGCCACATTTTGTTTCCAACTCCTCGACTAGACCTTCATTATTCCCCCAAATGGATCATAAGCAAAGTCCAAATATTTATTGGAAGACAGCCTGCCTCATTCTGACATCTCTTATTTGTCTACATTTCCACACAGAAGCAGTGATCACTGATCTCGACACAGCCACCTCTTTTCACCATTCAATATCCCTGCATAATATCAGCTGTTCTGTTCACCTGCTATGCCAAAGTGGACATCAGACATTGCCCCATCAACATTTGTGCAGACTGTATCTACAATTACAATTGCTGAGTTGTAAAGTTGTATATTAACTCTAACTATAAGAGCCCTCCCTCCCCTCTCCCCTGGCATGTCTGATCATTTATACATCGCCCACCTGGTGCCCTCCACATGTCCCAGGGTCTGAATGTGCCACACTGAGAACAGTTTCTGTCATCTACTCCCTCAGCCCTGCTTTCCCACTCACCTCACAAGGGTTAAAACAAATAGAAATGGGTCAAAAAGCAACATGAGCCAGCCCTATTAAATGTCCGGCTCTATCTTAATACCACCACAAATCATCAAGCTTCTTCAGGCTGTCGCTCATTTCCACATATAGTCAAAAGCGTGTGAACGGTGCTGAGTTGCCTTCTAAATGAAAGTCTTATACATTTGGACTTTCAGGATAATAACTTGTTCTTGTACTTGTGGTCCACAGCTGAACCCAGACCCATGAGTCTGGATCTGCAGGACAGGGAAGATGATTAGAGTTAAAAGACAGTTTTAGAAACTACGTATGTTGCTTTAAAGCCGAACAACAAACAAGTCAGACTGTGTTCAGACCTGTTATCAATTTGCAGCAGTTGTGCTGCTCTGATGAAGTTATGATTTGGTATCTTTGCTAATTTGCCGAAACATTTTTTTAAATTACTGGTATTTGACCTTTTGGGTAACACGTTCCTGAATGGCAGCCACCCGAAAATAAATAAATCAAAAAGAGAAAAAGCATTTTATTGCTCGATCTGCAGACCAACTCAGAGTGTTTTTGTCTGTTAGCTCACTTTATTTCAAAATATCTATCACTGGTATATAAGTTTAGGGAGACATACAGGCTT
Organism: Cichlasoma orientale; assembly: GCA_034780415.1. NCBI lineage: Eukaryota > Metazoa > Chordata > Actinopteri > Cichliformes > Cichlidae > Cichlasoma > Cichlasoma orientale. The sequence goes on from JAVDPK010027776.1 coordinate 13,946, forward strand.
TAAAACACAGAGCAGCTTCACTGCATACTCAACTCATTTAACACTCAACAAAGTTACGAGTAGGCTTTAGATCACAGTAACCATTAAATACAACTTAAGCTTAGACCAACTGACTTTTTGGGGGGGCTTAGTGGTCAGCCAAACACATAAATATCTCCTTGGTGGAAAAAAGCCAAGCAAAAACTATCAGGCACTGCTCCACTGCCTGTGGTGGTCAGGAATGAATCAAATTTCACACGTAGTTCATTTATATGGTGATTATAAATAATTTTACAAAGAGATTTATCGCCTTTTGCCTTCCTTCTGATTGCCATGATGCCCCCTACTGAGCAGCCCCTCTTTTAAGGCCGAGAAGCTGAGTATGGTATTTCTGCTATTAAGGACCTATACATAGCCAAACCCCTGGTGATGGGATGGGGGCCACTTGCTCACTTGCCCTACCCAGATACTGATAGAATTTAAGTCCAGATTCAACAACCAGTAATAGTCGAGCTCTTCTAATTTACATAACCGACTAATTTTAGGATAAATCCTTAACATAACAGATCTGTCTATCCCTAATGCCATTATATTTGTCTTTCAGCTTTACTTTTTTCTCGATACAAAGGGACTATATTAACAGACATTAGCACCATGCAATACCAAATTCATTGCTGATAATATGTTGTGCCAGATTAGTTTGCTCCATGATGACAAGCATATAAATGATCTACAGTAGTACATACTCACACACCGCAAACAAAAGCACCCTAACTCATATAGACACAAGAATACACCCACGCGCAAAGTGCACGGCCGCAACTAAACAATTAAACAACACCTAAAACAATAAAAGCTGATACATTTAGGATTGTCACAACCAAAACGTGCTAGAAAAATGATTCTGAAGTATATGAAATACAAATAAAATGTATGTGGCTTTAAAATACACATCACATAAGATTAGAGTGTGCTGGCAAACACACGGATTACATAGCGACATAATCTTGGGGCGAAGATGTGCAAACTGCAGAAACGAGGCCTCACTTCCGTTTCTCAGGCTTGCATTTAGCTTCCAGCAGCAGCTTCTAGAAATGTACACGTGACATAACACTTAAGGCCATAGATTTGGTTTAAAAGATCGCATTCATAATCGAGCAAAGTTAATTAAACAAATAAGGTTCTTCTCTGCAGTTATTGTCCGTGTGCGTGTGTGTGTGTGTGTGTGCCAACTCCACCTGTGTGTGACAAATATACAGAGAATTTGATTTCCTGGATTCTGGCCTGCTCACTATGTGGATGAAAGGAAGATGCCTTTGGGGTGAGCACACGTGCTACAATCTCCACTAGCCTCAGCTGTTGATGCCAGCCTAACAGAGCAGAGCAGAGTGGCTGTGTGATACTGTGTGGGTTTATGTGTCACTTAGACACCCATACTCTCCTTCTGTTAAATTGTAGGGCAACATGCATTCAGTACATTCTCCAAATTCATAGCTGAGCTGGTTCCTTTAACTGTGTCCGTGATGTGTGACCTTGCACCGAAGTCTGGCATACGGTAGCTGTACTGCAGGGTGACATTTATTCCTATTAATTAGGGCAATCAGAAGACCCGCAAGCCAATACTCACCGGTTATTAATAATACTTCAGTCTATTCAAAGCTTTCCTGCTTCAAATAACACCTTACTTCCAGGTTAAACACTGCCAGTTTGTATATACACAGGTTTCAAATGCACAGCAAGGCTTAAAAAAGGAAGATTATTTTTAGGCATTTGACACAATACATTTTGCATTGAAGGCTTTTACTGTAGGACTATAGTGTTATGTAACAAATGACAGGGTGAAAAGAGCACTTCATAAAAACACCTGAATTCCGTTCTTCTGCAAATGTTCCTTTTACCCGGTATATGGTTTATCTGCTAAAGCCAAAATTATATTGTCTGCATCTATCGAGTAACTGTGGCTAACAGGGGACCAACTGGTGTAACTATTGCCACCTACATAACAGTTACTGTAAGCACCAACCATACACAGAAACCCTCTCTGCTAACTGCTAACAGGGACTCCTTTGCCCTGCATGGTTCCATAAGTTTCAGTGCATAACAAAGAAAAAGTGAAAGCAAATCAATAATATTGTGCACTCAGTATGGCGGTCTAATAAAATCATCCAAATAGGTGAAAAGTAAACTTTATGACAGCTACACTGTGGTTTTGGGCAGTGTTGTTGTTGACAGTGTACGGTTTATACAGTGTATAGTGTGTCAAAAAATAAACTTTTGCTTTTGGCATCAGCCTTTCCCTCCCTTTACTACATCCAGAACAAATACCAATAAACGACTGATTGACAACAAGCAGCAGAGGCCTCCTACTCGTGTTAGCCTCGTCAGAAGAAAATAGCGCAGCAGCAGCAGTATTGACAGGACCTTAAAACAGTATCTGACTCACTTATGACTCATTGAATCAAATGTGGGGATTAATTATGCTGAATTCAAGCAAAGTGCCCACATATCCAAGCTTACATGCAGCACACTACCTACACGCTACCTGAGCAATGACATCTGATAACTGTCACAGACACAAGGTACAAAAAAACTGATGCAACCCCCACACCTGCAGAGGAACGGCAGAGCTCTTTTCCCAACACAATTTGTTAGAACAAGGAGAGTCGAGTCCACCAGCAGATAGTTAGATTTTCTTTTAAAAGCATACCTTAGTTAGCGATGGTGAATGTTATGTGATTATACAAGGACTGAAAAGCTGGAAAATAAGTCATATAACCATCATTGGGAATGTTTCCTTACACAGCTTTTCATTAACTCATCAATTGCATTTTCTGGAAATAGAGAAAGGCTTAATTATATCAGGATGCTTTATGTTGTAGAGAAATATTATCCCAGACGCCACAAACCCACCATCGGAAACATAAAAGCAGTCACCGTACACACACACGGAGCAAATCATACAAACACTGAAGACTTTATGTGAAAAAAATAAATTGTAAGCGATGCAGCCTGTCCTGGGAAGAACACTTCATCCGTTTCAAATGAACAACCCTTTAAATTTAGATTGTGTTCACATCGAGACCTTTAAACTCTGCCAGCTCATATGTTTAAGCATTAAGAGCTCGAAAGGTAGTGATGAAGAGCTGATCCCAAAGACGACCGATTGTCTCTTGTAATTAGAGCTAATATCAACTGCGCAAAATGTCAGTGTTACACAATGTTACGCAAATGTTGCACTAGAACTGTAACTGCGCTTGTTCAAGAAAGAAAAAGTAAAAACGCCAAACAGCTATTTGCTATTTAAAGCTCCGCGGTGAGAAAAAAAACTGTGACGATCTTGATAGCGTGACCGTCTCTCTGAGCAATCCTGCTAATCTTTATCAGTTCTGTGGTCGTGGCGGAGAGGACAGCGCTAGAATTACAGCCCGTCCATCTCAAGAGCAAAAGTCTGTGCGATTTACAACAATGTGCAGCTGATACTGTGTCACTGATGAATCCCGGCAACTGCGGTCAAACCTCACAAATAATTGCAGCTTCTCATTTTATTAATATTGTTCAAGCCGCATCTGTTTTTTTCCTGCCTCAGCTAAGAAGACCATCACAGCATCGGAGTCACATTACAGCTTCATTTATAGAGACACCACAACTAAACTGAAACTGTGATGATTTCAGGATTAACTAGTGTATCCCTCTCAAGCCCATCTAAGTTGCGTGCAAATCTCATTGGTAAATATATACAGATGCAGATATTTGACAGTGCTCTTTTATCATTGCTATCTTTTAATGTGAATACCATTTGTAAAGACATTTAAACCCCTTTAACTCTGACCACTCCCATTGTTCCAGATAGTTAACCCCGCTAAGTCTACCAACTCAACGCCTGTAAACCCTGTCCCACTAGGACGTAACCCTGTGTGCTGCAGGAGAAGAGCTACAGACAAAAATCTGCTGTAACCACCCGCATGTATAATCATTTCCTGTTTTATTTTGAAATTTCCTACCTGTTTATTCTGTTTGCTCTCTTGGTTTCTGTTTTCCCACCAATTTTCTGGTGCACCTGTTTCCCATGACTGAATTACTCACCCCGTATTTATACAGCCTGCTTCCCTTTATTCCCTGTCAGACTGTTGCAGCATTTTTCTGCTCTTTCCACCGTTTTCCTATGACCTGGTGATTCTCTTGTGAAGACCCCTTGCCAGTTTTCTTCCCCTGTAAGATTTTTTTTGTTGGACTTTTTGAATCTTTGCACTATTTTTGGTCTCTGCCTCTTGCCTGCCCCTTTTTGTCAAGTGTTTTCTTCCTGGACTGCCTGCCTGTGCGTGACCCAAACTGAACATTAAAACTGCGATTTTTATTCTGATTTTGGGTTTGGTTCAACCACTACATAGACAGCAGATACTGGTCGATATTTATATTAATATCAAGTCTCAAGTCTGCAGAAAATTGGCCATAAAATGTTCTTTGATCTGCATAATAAAACAGCAATTCAACCAACCAACCAAAGCTGTTGCAACAAGCTGCAGGAAGTTAACCTCTTGGCATGTCACAAATCCTCCTTGTACCAATGCTTTTCTAAGGCCATTTTACAGACTGTTAGCTTGAAGAAAATGCATTTAATAGTTTTGGCAATGGCCTCATGCTGTGAAAGAATGTGTGCTGAATTGCAGAGCTTAAGAAAAGCATCTTTAAGTAGGTGTACATAAACTAAGAAGGAACAGAAGCTAGGTTTCATTCAGATTAAGTGTAACCCTTCCAAATAAACTGCTCTGCTTTAGAAAGCTGTGACATGTTTATGTTTTTACTGTTATGCTTTGTTACTCTCCATTATGGACAGTCATCATTGCGTACAAGCCACTAAAATTTAATTTGCACAAGTGCCGTGTCACAGTTGTAACTACGAAGACTCTCTCTGGTGCCATGCAACTGTCAGCCATTTAACATCAGGATTAGCCACAGTTGTTGCCATGTGTCAACACTGCAATGAACACATGCTTGAGGTGTTGGTGGGGGGAGGTAGATGATCCCGCAACACAAATAGGTGACACTAGAAATGAGGATTTTCTGTAAGCAACGGGAAGGACAAATCTCGCTGCCAACAAGCGAGATATGGGCATTTATATGGGCATTATTTGCTCTGGTCAGCTGTTCTGTCTTCCTTAAGGAGAGATAAGATCTAGTTACTAGGACAGTGATGATTGTGTGTTAATATCAAAAATTATTAAATCAAAACATTTTTTAGGAGCCACTGGTGTTCCTTTTTGTCTATAAAGTGGCTGCTCTGCATTCTATATTTGCTCAGCCTTGCACCAACAAATGCCCTGGGTTTCAGAGAGATCCCACACAATCACAGAGCAGTAAAACAGCCTCACAATCACAGTCTCTGTCCAGATGGCCATTTGGGCAGAGCCATTTAAAGTGTGGGAAAGTCTAAATTAGCCCCTGTTAATGACCTTGCAGGGGATATGATTGAAACTTGAAGTTGGCGGCTCGGTGTAAAGAGCACTTTTAAACACGACACACTTGGACTGTAAACTAAATGATGTGAATTTTTGTACTTTTGATGTGTTTCACATGATGTGCAAACATCTGTATTTAATGGGTTGAAATCTATGCTGTGAAATTTAAAGAACCAAAAAAGAACGTTAACAGCATGTTATCAGAGGTGGGCAGCTCATCTGCCTCCTTCAAAGGAGTAAATGTCTGTGAAACCTCATTTTCATATTGATAAAACCTGCATATCCAGAGGTCATTCAGAGGATGCTACTGTTTTCCTGAATCCCAGCTTAGTTATTTTAAATATTTTGCTTTTGACAGCTGTAGGAGCACAATCAGACTATGTTCTTTCCCGTAAGGCTCGAGCATGGTTGCACATGGCAAAATGCTCCTTCAATTCGACTTGTCTTCTGTCTTGCATTGCCGTACCACAATACAACATTTACAGCCTTCAGGATCTGTCCTGAAATGTGACTTTGCAGCTCAAGAAAAATATATAAATAAATCAACACCAAAAGCGTGAACACAAAGCACAAAGATGGAAGAACATTTACCTTTCCTGTGGCATTTTCACATGCCAGTGTCCTGATTGCAGTGCTGCAGGGTCTGTGGTTCAAGGTAAAATTTGCTCAGACATTTAACTTTCCCCTCTGTGCCATGCTGTCACAGTGATATAGAGCTGTAGCAGGTGGGAAAGGGTCATAAGATAAGGAAAGGGAAATGGCAAAATAAGGCAAGGTATGAATGCTAATGCATAGATGCTGCGACAAAGCATGTCAAGCATGCTTAACTGATCTGTTACAGGACGATCCATCACAGACTGCTCATCACTGAGCCGCCACAAACACACAAGCAAAACTATCCTGAGATCTTGTCATCTTATCAAATTGATCACATATACAAAAACACTGGCTGGATTTTTTTTTTGTAAAAACAAACCTTTTGTTTTTTTGTCGAGCTTTAACTTTACAGCGTTCTTATTTATTTTGCAGATGTTTGCACAGCGGCCCGTATGCTAACAGTCACAGCAAGTGACGCGAGTACATGGACGCGCTGGAAAATGCATTACGCCAAGAAGAAAAAGATTTAGAAAGCAATTTTAAATAATTAGATAAGATCTTTGGACAAGTCAAGAACTGCACTTAAAAGTGAGAATCTTGCATTTTACTGTAGCCTGTGATGACTATGTAAAAACACAAATACAAAAATGAATCAGAGTTAACAGTTTTCCTGTAACAAATTCCTCATATCTAACAATATTGAGATTAATACTTAGTGTAAAGACTTTTTTTGACAAATACTTAAATTAATTAAATCCATGCCCAAGTTGAATATTTAAGAATGACGACAAAGAAAATTTTAATAAGATAATGAGACCCCAGCCTGTCACAGTATAATTAAAAAGACCTTGGTAGGCATTTAAGATAACAGCTAAAATGAAAAACTTACAGTTACAACCCAACATTTTTTTATTGAACATATTCATATGCTGGATTATGCTGATCTTATTAAATTTTTGTTTTGTTTTGTTATGATTTTTATTTTCTAAATGTCTCACTATTAATAATTCATCTCATTTGATTCTCCAGGTTGTCCAACAATACTTGTTAGGTAACTAATAGTACTGAGAAAAACTCTGAGGCCGTACAGCCCAGGAACTGTGAAAATATGCTGAATGAGGTAAATGACTCTGACCAGGCAGGGTGGCAGATCCTTGATGGAGAGATAATTTTACTCTGATTTGTAATCACCCAAATAAAATCACACACAATCCAACACAACAATTTCCTGACTCAGTATCTACTCTTTGATCAATACAATTTTCCACCAATATCCAGTGTACAGCACAGCACACACTAAATCAACACGAGCACACACCCTTGCAAAGAAATTAATATTCCTTCTTAAAGGAAAACTTACACAGATTGCTAAAATCTGATTAATAAAAAAAATAAGGAACCATTCTATCCTCACACACTGCGCAGCAATTCAAAGAAAAATCATCAATAAATACAAAAGTACAGTCAAGATTTGTCACAGGAATGATTAAATACATTTTGCACAGTTTTGTTGTTGGATTGCAGAGCTTGCGTGCAGCTCTTGTGATGCTTGTAAATTCAATATATGGCCTTTGTGTTTGTTCACAGAAAGATGTAGAAGTTTGCTGACTTCATCACGCATTGTTTGTTCAAATTACATCTGAATCGACCTATTTAATTGATATGTTTATCAACTGAATTTGGGGGGTTTATGTATACAGTACATATACTGTAGAAAAATAGCCTATTTTGTATAGTTGTTGCTTTAGTTTAAAAAAAAAAGTCAAGAAATTTTAATTTATTGCTTTATTAACTTTAAGAGCAGTAGCCAATAAAAAATTTAAAATTTTAATAATTTAGTGTCAGTCAGCATTTTCTGCTGTTAAATATAAAACCTGGACATGTTTTAAAGCAGATACATGTGTTTGCTCAGTGATCAATATATTCAGATAAATCTGCTGACTGCACAGTTTCCCTTTTATTTAATTTTACGTTCCTTTTCAAAAGGGCAACAACATTAAGATTAAAAGGACACTTTGAAATATCGCAATTAATTTTAGAGCCTCTCCGTTTATCTTAAAAGCACACTTGCAATTTAAAAAGAACTTTTATAGTGTAGATACAATTTTAAAATAAATAAAAAAAACTTTTTATATTGTTTATTCATGCTTTCTTTTCATATTTAGAGTATAAAATCCTCAATACTGTATTAATGTCCATATACATTTTTGAGACACATTACAGATAACAGCTGCATTGCTATCATATTCAGTTTCATGCAGGAAGACTTTACACCACAGATACAGAAATTCTTCCAGCAACACAGCTACTTTTTTGTGGACTTCGTGAACTTTTTTTTTCCATACAGCCATGTGAGCATGAGGCACGTGATTCTGATTCTGATGTTTACAGATTTTCCTCTTACCTCTGTAAGGTGTCACTTCCTGTCTCAGGGGGATATCCACTGCTTTGTCCTTTTCCCAGCATTTTTGTACGGCCTGGTTTGTCACTGTCAACGCTACTCGTCCGATCCCAAGCGTTCTGCATGGCAAAACAAACTCCCTAGCACCACCCACTGCCTTAACACCCCTTAACCTCTCCAAACAGCCCCCCTAGAAGTAACCACCACAGACCAAAGACAACAAATCCTGATAGAGTAACTTTCTCCAGCCTGCTTTGTTTTTTTTTTCTCTCCCTTTACTGAATGGCCAGATGACAGAAATACCAGCAGGCAGGAAGAGAGACTGGCTGCTGAGCACTTCAGCAGGGTCTCTGCTGCTCAGCTACTCCTGATCGACAGCAGCAAAGGCAGCAAAGACCCCTTTACCCTCGTCTGTCTCTCTTTCCCTATAAACTATGCTACGTACACTTCCCAGACTTTCCTTCACTTCCTGTGTTCTCTACAGTGGCAAGAGATGGAGAAATCAGAGTAGCGCCTGTTCAAAGAGAAACAGGAGGATGACTGAGTGAAGTTAAAGAGGGAATAACAGAAGAGGTGGGCTCAAGGGATGGCATTGGGAGGGGGGGGGACTATATGGGAGCCCCTGCCCAGGACAGCTCCACGCGGCACAACAACAGGGACAAGAAAGTCTCTCCAGCCACTGCTGATTATCACCTCTGCAGTCACACACAAACACAGACACACACACACACACACACACCCTCGCATAGTCTGGCTGATGGAGGGATGCACTGCGGTTCTGGGAATGCCATCAGTCACTCAGTAGGTGTCGAGATCAGTTTAGCTGCTGAATCATTGGAGAGATCCAGTCTCTAGACCTGGAACACGGTGTCAGATTATTAACATTTTGTAATGGTCAGACAGTCTGAGGTTTCACATCTGTCAGCCAAAAGGTAGGTTATGCTGGATAATAAATCACCATTAAGAGAAGAATAGTACATCACATCAATCCTTAGTGCACGAGGATATACATACTCTTTTATCAGATTGATCACAAAACAAAAGAATCTTAACAAATCTGTGATATCAAAGATATCAAATCAATGAAAAGAGTCTCATAGCTCATGTATTCTTGGTGAAATCAGCCATCTGGATTTATCCTTGGGGCTCAATGCATCTACTTCTATGAGGGAAAACACAAAGAGCTGGAGTTTGTGTCTAAGCCATTACTCTAAAACATTCACAGAGCCACGGCACTCATGGTTACTGCTTCCATCGCTGGCTAGCTTAAAGCCAGCTGCTGCTGACTGATCAGTTATTTATGGTAAATAATTTACAATTATTATTAATATATAATTTGAGAACACAAACAGTCCAGCGGTCAAATTCAAGAAAAAAAGAGACAAGACAATAATTAGCTTTACATTCTGTCTTACACCCATTCACAGCCTTTTGCAAATCGAATTCACTGACTGGAGACAACAACACGCCGTTCGCCTACCAGCATTTTACAAGGACTGAAATTATAAATCATAGTAAATGAGGGGGCATTTCCTAATCACCCAAGAGAGGGCACATTCTCTCCATCTTCACATTGTCTGCTTAAAAAATGAATGGCTAATTTTTTAAATATCTGACACTCCTTGCTGACAACCACCAGGAAGCTAACGCTATGCATTGTATGTGTGTGCAAGCGTGTGTATAGATTCATGTGACAACTCTACATAACAATCCCCCCTGACTTATTTTTGGCCCTGCAAGAAAGCAGATACCACTGTAGCATGAAGTGGTTTCTATAATGGTGCGTGCCGGGATGACTCAATGATAAGCACGGCAGTTAGAGAGGTGAAATACATTTGAACTGTTTCTGTTGTGAATCGCCTGCAATCTTTAATAAAAAAATCAACGCTCAACAGCTCAAGTTACCTACACACATTTTATGAAATAATGAATAATAATGATTAATGAATAAATATTATGTGTTCCCTTCTCTTTCCAATCGTGATGCATCAAGAACACAAAGACACTTTCACGTTGTGTACAAGCTTCAAGAGCCACCGAGCTGCAGCAGCAGTTTAAAGACTGTTGTTTAGAAAGCGAACACCTACTGCTGCTAACCTAACTTTAAAAACCCGTCACACCTCATATGCATGTGAAAATGCTTCATCTAGTAAGTGAGTCTGTGTGTGCTGTCTATAACAAAAATCTGCCTCACTGTGAGAGATCAAACCACATTTCCCACAATTCAGCAATGCAGCAGCTAACATTAGCACTGCCATGTGAACCGAGACCACAGTGACAAGTGATCCGTCATATTCAGTGTAGCCAGCTGTGGTTGGAAAGCCGAGTGATGAAAAGTCATTTTTGATGATAAGGAGTGACAACAAGAGGCCTTGCAAAGAACTAATCAGTGACAAAGTGCCGTCCGGGTCACAACTTCACAGCACTTACATGGTAAAAATGGTAAATGAACAGCAATATCTGAGACTCCTTTTAGCCTTATCGACCAGTCAGAGCGCTTAAAGGAAGCCGAGTCGCAGCTGAACACATTAGTTAGTTACTACACATTAGTTACTAAGTAACTGCGTTTTAAGTTTTACACTTAATGGCCTGTATACTGAGAGAAATATGATCCTTCTCCTTTTGTTGCGCCGTGTTGTTTAGCATTAAAACTCTGTGTGTCGTGGGAATTATATTTTAAGAAATTCTATATCTCTCAAACACCTCTACACAAACTGATGCCAGCTAATAATAGCAATGTAGCTACCAGAAAGACCTGGCAGCTTTAATGTTACAGGAGAAATCTGAAAGTATGTGATTAAATGTGCAGCACTGAGAGAAAGTCTTGAGCCACCCGGCAACTCTTTATATTTTGAGGCAGACTTTCTTGTAAGTTTGTGGTTTTGAGCAATATTTCTCCAGGCTTTCTGAAGGTCTTTCAAACTTCTTCTTTGGACATTGGCTGATTTTTCACTCACTTTCAGTCCTTGGACCTGATCATTTTCAGAGGAACCTAAAATTGACCTATGACTCATTCAAGCATAAAAAAAGAGCAACTAACTCAAAGGATGAATCAGTGTTGTGTTTACACGTAACAGACAACTTCACAAATAATCTATTTTAGATTTTAGTTTTTAGCCACATTTTTACTATCAGCCTGTCGCAAAAACATACAATTTATTCCCATTTCTTTAGCTGAATCTACAAAATCTGCCTATACGAAAGTTTGACTGGATAAAATTCTATTTTTTGCAACAAATCAGTGGCACGTCCTCAATGTGCACAGCGGAGGTCAGGAGAGAGATACAACAATGAGTGTCTACAGCCATCTGTGAAACACGATGGACTCTGTCGTGGTTCCGGGCTGCATTTCAGCCAGTGGTGTTGGGGATCATGTCACAATTGATGGAATTATGAACACAGAGAAATACTGTCAGGGTTTGATCCACCATGCAATACCATCTGGAAAGCATCATGACATTTTTCTGCATGACTGTGATCTTAAATACACTGCCAATGCAGTAAAAGCACACCTCGATAGAAAAACGCACAACGGGAAACCATCAGAGCCCGAACGTCAACATTATTGAAGTCATGTGGGATCAGCCTGACAGATAATGAAACAAAAGGCAGCCAACATGCAAAGAAGAGCTTTGAATGTCCTACAAGAAGCCTGGAGAACTATTCCTGAAGGTGATGTTGAAAAATAAAAGCGGTCATACCAACAGTTCACTTTCGAGCTCGTGAGAAAACTCTGCTTTTGCCTTATAGACTGTATTTTCATGTGTTTTTGCACACTTGCTGCACCTATTTATAAGTTTCCTAGCAAAATATAAAGAAATGAGGGGTGGCTCAAGACTTTTGCACAGTACTTGCGTCTCCAGAAATATTGCAAATATCTGCGTGACAGACTATTGTTGATATATAGCAGAAAATACTAGAACCATGAAATACTTCTGACAGAGTTTAAGATATGAGGCTAGAACTCTTGTGTACAGTACCAGGCAAAGGTTCATGTGAGTGAGTGAGTGTGTCCAAACTTCTGACTGTATGTGTGTGGTTAATCTTACAGCGTGTGTGTGTCCACACTTCTATGTGTGGATTTGAAAGCAGAGCAGTATATTTAACCAGCATGCAGTCATTATGAGAAAATTAAGAGTGTGTAGTTTTACAGGGATAAATGGAACAGGGATCTGGTTTGCCCTTTGTACAAATCTCACTGGATGAAAAGTTTAATGGCACCACAACTTCTCCATATCAATATCACCATTAACTTTTGTGACACAATAATTTAGTGAAACAAATACAACCCTATCAATATATACCGTTTGTGAAATGCTCAAGTAACACCGCGCTAAGTAAGAAGCAACTCCCTTTGCAAGCGATCAGTTTTCAGAAAATTCTCCCGGTGCAGCTGAGAATGCCTCCGCGGAGCCGAGCATTCCCATGAAGACGGGAATGCTCATTTTGCGCAGGATTTAAGCTGACAAGTGTGAAGCCATTAAGCAGACTTAGTCTGTTAATTAAATCCATTCTAATACTCTACCTTTGGCCTCATTACAGCGAGACCTCTGCACCCCAGAAGTGAGCAGTATGCAACAAGTAAGGGCTCACAAGCTCATTCGCTAACACATGTGGCGCACACACATGCACACTGAAGGTCAAATGTGGTTGTGGCCATTGCATGAGAAGAAGGTATCTATTTCAGCAGACCTCTTTGCCTCTGTGCGCGCACCAGCTAGCACCGATAGCAAACACAAACATACAGGGCATTAGTGTTAATCACAGTTTGGGCTGAAGCTGTTTAAGATATCATTTTTAATTATGTGTAATTATATGGGAGTCTGTGAATTAAAATTTTTTCCCATTAATCATATTAATCCTAATCAAAAGTTGCTGCTTCTTGCTGCCTAATTAAAGGTCATATAGATATAATAGGAGGTTTTTCATAAGTGCCAAAGCTGCTTGGTTTACAGATCCATCTCTCTCTTTCTCTCTCTCTCTCACACACACACACACACACACACACACACACACACACACACACACACACACACA
>JAVDPK010027786.1:0-27414 GCA_034780415.1 Cichlasoma orientale
GGCCAAGGTGGAGTCGAACCCAGGCCTTCCAGATGGTATTCTAACTGTGAGGCAGCAGTGCTAACCACCGCGCCACCGTGCCGAAACGCCCCAATTTAAATTTCACGCCTCAACTCAACTACTGCCATGAAGCCTTCCTCTCTACAAATAGATCTGTTCAAAGTTTAGGTTACAGGCATTAAAGCTTCATTCATATTTTGATGGCTCACATTCTGTTTGGGAGTTTTACTGTTCTTCCTTTTCTTCATGTGTTTGTTTACAGTGACACATGATCACAGCAGGCAATATGCATAACCTCAAATTATCATTCTGCCTTCTCATGTGCCTTTGTCTAGCTGCTGTGTGGAAAGGCTCACATATCACCATTTATCATTGATCTAATTTATCTGGGGCTCATGGAGGAATCCTGCTTGCATGGAATGACGTTTATACAAAACTTTATGACGTGAGACAAATTTAGTAAAACATGACTGACCTGCAGAGGCTGAAGATGAGATGGAGACAAAAAAGACTGCAGATGAGAAAGAGAGGCTCATTAAGCTCTGTGCTGTGAGCTGAAATGTACATTAATTAAACATTAATAATGTTTGTTTCTGATATAGATCCAGTAAAGAAGGGAACAGGTCAAAGGAAATTTAACTGAACGGAGCGTGTCAGTCGAACCCTTTCAAAATCGATATAACAACCTAAAAGTAAAAAAAAGCGGCTCACCCATCGCCAGATAGAAGAAGCTTCTCTGCTGTGTCCGCATGCTTCAGACAATAAACACACTCTGTTCAAAATGAGTCATCAGCGGCTGAAAACTGAAGTTGATGTGCTGTACAGAAATACTTCACACTTGCGAAATGTGCTCTTCCAAACACTTCCTTCTTTCTTGTGCCTTTTTCAGAAAGCTAATCTACAGATTACAGCACAGCAGACAAAGGCTGCGACAGCTGAGGGTTCATTTACCTTCATTTTGTGCAGCATGTGCAGACAGAGCAGCAACCCTAACTGGTGGCACTGTGAAATATGGTTCACATTTAATACAGGTGATATCCATCACTAGGTAAACCTTTTTTTGTTCTTTAAATATAATCAAAAACAGTGATAACACCTAATGTGTTGGTCATAAAATAGATTTATTAAAAATAAATCTGTAGAGTTGATCTAACAAAAATGAATGAATTTTGAGGAACTGGTCAGCACACTTTTACTACTTCCATTAAATATATCATATTTATATATAAAATATAAATATATTTTCAATATGTTTTTACTTTTAAGCAATATTTAATCAGGTTTAGAATCAAACAGTTAAACCACTCTGATTACAGGTGGAACAGATACTTGCTTGCAGGTGTCTGTTGTGATGAATAGGAGTCGGCCCTTCTCTGTGCTAAGTTACTGTGGCCTAATGGAAGGCTCCCTAACATCACTGTATTTATATGATCCTCTATTACAGGATATACTGGTCTGTACACGTTCTCTTTTACATGGAATGTCCAGCTTTCAGACCCTCTCCTGTGGATCCAGCTCCCACTTTGGGTTCAGGAGACAGACACCCTCTCTATTTTTAAGATTAAGTTTAAAACTTTCCTTTTTGATCAAGCTGGATCAGGTAACCCTGCATCCTCCCTTAGTTACACTGCAATAGGCCTAAGCTGCCGGGGTGTTTCCTCTTCACTCACCTCTTTTCACTCTGTGTTTATAGCCCAGAAAATTGTTACGTAAACAGTTATTGCTACAGTAATGCAGAGTAGATGTTTGCACTGCATGGAAACTAACAGTCTAACAGCACTGGTGTCCACAGAGTCAGAGAAAGATACAGACTATATGGATTTCTTTCTGAGCCAATTATAAATCTATGACCTAATCACCACTTCTGGAATAGAAAACCTGGAGTTTCCTCATCTCAGGGTTAATAAACCAGCAGCCTATTCCAGGAAGCAGGTTTAGCAACTTAACCCTAAAATAAGGAAACTCAAGTTTTCAGTTTCAGAACGAGTGTTAACTTCAACTCTGAGTCAGTTACCAGGGTAACAGACTGCTCTCTGGCAGGTTTTATCCAACAAACTCTGAGTATCTCTCTGACTCCTCCCCCCCGCTGCACCTGAATCACCTGTCTGACATGCCGAATTCATCTGCAGACGTTTATGTTTCTACAAGCACTGAAATCCCAGTTAGACGTTAGTTTGTTATTTTTGTGCGTAACATGAAGCTTTTACAGTCGTTCACTCGTCAACAGGCTGTAAGCACGGAGACGGCGATGATGTCACGGATTTATAATGAGCGCAGCTGCAGCTGTCAGTTCCTCTGAAACAGTTACTGTAGTTACTGTAGCATCACTGTTACACTGATCTGGATGAAGCTTTAGACGCAGAACACTCTGATCAGTGATCAATGATCGATCGTTGGTCGTGCTGTAAAAGCTCACTGATGGAAAAATGTTTGGATCCTGGAGATGATGTGAATGTTTGAGTGAAGCTGAGGCTGAAATGATTTTATGACTTGAAAACTGAACTAAATGGATTTAAAGTGACTTAAATGTCGACATTATGAAAGTTCTGATTGCCTAAATTCAGAGTATGAATCTCGACATTTTTTCCACTGGAAATCACCTAAATCGGTGATCACAGGCTCTATAACGGGTCCGCTAACCGTGTCTGAGTCCTCCAGCACAGCAGGAGGATCTTGCCACTCAAATGGACTCAGTGGCCGCAGATCCTGTCCAGAGAGCTCTCTCCAGCCGGGAGCTCTTCTTGGAAAACACGATCAAGTGTGTGGCTGATTATTCTGTGGACTTCTGGATTCTTGCTGAAGAAGCTGGTTGAGAGGAAAAGGTGTTTTGTGGAGTACGTTTGCATGGTTTGAATGATTATGAGTGTAATTAGCTGCCAAAGATCTACCTGCTTCCTTTAACAAGTTGTTTACTATAAGGATGGATGATCATATCTTGGAGTGCTGCCGCGTAAAGAAATACAGCTCCTGTGGGGACATGGGCTGCCAAACCCTGGAAGCTGCAGAGCATGAGGGAAGTACCACAAACGATATTAATTACTAGCTCATGCAGCTGGGAAGAGCTCGTCTGTCTCCCATGGAAAGGCACAGAAGAATCACTGCTGGTGAGTGCCTGTATTGTGGGCACAGGCCATTTGTTAAAACCTGTTCTTGGCAGCCAAGGGTGCCCCCCCCCCCCCCCAAAGGTGGGGTTGCTGGCTGGCAAAATATCTGAACAATCCCTACCCAAACTGATTTCAACACAAACCTGTCATGAAATGAATTCTTTCTCTCAGTAGCAGAGCTTTTTGAACACAGGTCTTGCAAATCAGCTGGCCTGGGCATTCTGTTGGAAACATTTCCCATCTATCATCAGTGATATCCCTAATACTCTCTGGAAACCTTTGACTATCTCAGCCTGTATATTTTCAATGCTTCTGGTACACCACTTGTTCTGGGCCTTCCATGCTTGAAGGATCATAACCAACAACTGTCTGGGCACGAAATAGATTACTGGGTACACTCCTAAATACAACGAATTCTTTCCCCCAGGAGAGTTTCTACACCACCAACACATTCAAGACATTTCAGTTGTCCCTAAACTAAATATCATGATTTCATTTAAACAAACAAACGATTAGCGCAGCCCGCTGGCCCTGCTTTTGTGCCATTGACCTCCTACCTGGTGCTCTGCTGTCTACCAGAATCTGAGGGAGTATATTTGCAACTCAGAAATATAAAGAGACACAACTCATTTGGCATCTTCCACCTAAAACCTGTTTGCTGTCTCCATCCATATACGGTACTGTGATTTCTTATTTTTTGCATGCTTGTTCCACCAGAAATGTTCTGCACTAATCACACCAGCACTGCATAACCACATGCTTTTGTATTTCACACTGTTGTAGTAGATGCTGAAGTCAAATGAATCTAATTATATTGCATGAATAAAACAAAGCTAATAAGTAATTACCACTGATGCTTTTAATTTATGTTTCACTAAAACACTGTGTTTCTCGTGCTCTCTGCCTCAGGATTTTTCACTTTCATTTAAATGAAACCTTTAATATAAAAAAGAAAAAGAAAAAGACGCCAATGATGTATTAAAAGAATACGAGCCGAACAGATACTTCAGCCTGCAGCTGGATAACACGCATGGAGTTTCAATTTCCTACCTGTTTCAGCTGCTTGGCCAGGTTACCTGTCAAGATTTTTGTTTTGTCTGAGGCCCAAAAAAAAAAAAAAAAATGAAACCTTTACAACAACATTTAAATTAGATCATAGCAGCACAACTAAGGGTCACCTGATCCAGCCCTAACTATAAGCTTGATCAAAAAGGAAAGTTTTAAGCCTAATCTTAAAAATTGCTTAGTTACTATCACCTCTTTCACCTCTTTCACCTCTTTCAGCATCATGTGCATTAAAATCAGCACAATAGCCAAACCTCAAACATCTAAAATGCAGAAGAACCCGTCTGACGATAGAAGCTGCTCGATCTGATGGAAGAGATTTACATTATGATAAAGAAAAGAAGCTATGAAAGACTTTTGATTACTTACAAAGTGAAGCATCACACATGGTCACTCAGTTCATCATCACTTCAGAACTACTTTACCATTAATGCTGTTTCTGTCTCCTCATGTCACTGAGCAAGTATTTCAATCCTTTATTGCTGTTATTTACTTAGACTAAAAAAAGTACTTATAAAAGAGAAATATATATATATATATATATATATATATATAAACTAAATATAGCTGGACTATATTGTGGCAGCTAGTGGGAGGTGCCACCAGAGCAGAGGCTCATGGGACTGTTTGTGTTGATGTTTAGTTATTAATGGTTTCAGTTAGTCAGTGATGTTGTGTTGCTCTCCCTGTTGTTTCTGGGTTGTGATGTCAGTTATATGTTGTTATTGAGGGTGGCCACCATAACCGAGAGCAGTTAATGACCTTGGGCTGTTTTTCCTGTGTGAGTGTTCTGGCTTGTGTCATCAAAGGTGCAGTTCCTTTGGTGCACCGCTAGGTGGGCACAGGGATAGCAGAAAAGCTACAAAGCCTCTTTCTTCTTCTTCTTCTGGAGTTCGCCACAATATGTATATAGAAAAGCTTTTATTTTCCATGATTTCAATCTGGGAATTTACCTTTTTTATTTTAAGAGTTTAAATTTCAAGTTTCACTTGATTTCAGTCTTTTCATTATGCCGCTTTTATATAATTCATTTTTTTCCACATTTAATAACAGATTCTTATTACACAGGTTTATTTTCCATTTTAATTTGTGGGCACAATTCCCCTCCATGGTTTAAATATGAGACAAGTCAAACACGCCTTCGTCTTCTCCATGAAAGATGCAACTTCCAGATTTTAACTGGTGGATGAAATATTTTATAAAATGTTCCTGAGCTTTTGTTCTCCATCAGATCTCATTGCAGAATCTCCCTGTAATAGAATTCAAATTTTCACTGGTTTCTGTTTGACTTTCATTTGTTGTTCTGATGCTTTCAGTATGATCTTTGTTGTGTTGAGGTTCAGATTGAATTCATTCTATTAAAGCTGTTTTGGTAGCATTTGCATGCGTGCATCATTCTGTCTGTAAACACGATAGATCAAAAGGTTTTGAATAAATTCCGATAAAACTCTGTATGCTTAAAATTCTGCTGCCTTTGTTTGTATTGGCAGCATCTAGGAAATGATGCTGGAATATGGCGATTCTAAATATCACATTATAGTTTGCATTCAAATCATATCACATTTGACCTCTGACCTCACTTTAACATTTCACATTTGTGCTTCAAGTTGACCCCAATACGCTGCTTAGTTAGAAATATGATGTAGTGTATTTTAATAATAAGCTCAACTTATTCATGTCCATTAATTAATGTTTGTGTAATCAGAGTAAACATCTGTTATCTAACAAAGAAAACAAAATGAACATAAACAAACTACAAAACTGTTCCCATAAAAGTAAATCCTGCTCAGTGAGCTCTCAGAGTGCTGCTTGAGTTTTTCGCTGACTGTCTCATCTGTCTGTTATCTTTACTCACTCTAACACTGGCGATCAGGATAAGCGGTCACATGAAGCTGGTTATCCACTCGCTATGTTAACCCAGGGTTTCCTCTGCATGCTCACATGTATGGGGTGGTGTTGGCAGCAGGTCATATACAGAAAATGATCCCTATGAGTGCCAACTACTCCAGAAATGATTAAAAATCTACCCAGAACATTTTTTTAAAGAAAAAAAAAAAAGTAAAATGCAACAGTGATGTAAATGAGAGCACAAGAGTGGAGAGGAGCGAGCTGACCAGGAGGATCTGAGGACCACCACAGATACGTTTAAACGTTACTGTCCCACAGCCGAATAAAATCACTGCAGTTAAACTCACATGATCTACTGAGACCTCAGAGCTACGCTGGATGGAAATCTGCTGATCGAATTTAGTTTGGTGTATTTGGTGTAGTACCTGCTTGCCACCACAAGAGGGAATCACACTTCAGGTGTTTCATAACTTAACGTTCCATAGTTCAGAGTACTGGACAGCATGTTCTGTATTTTTTGTTCAGGTGTTCTGTATCATGTTAGTGTTTATTTCTGGTTTGCCTTAAGCTGGAAATAGACCCCCAGGGGGGAAAAACCTGCCCGTGTAAGAAAGAAAATGCAAGCACCGTTCTTAAACAGACAGAATTAGGCTCACTGATCAGTCTGTAGCTGTCAAACCACGGTTACGCAACGCTGCTGCCTTAAAGCTTTCATGAAGAGACAGACATATGCACATATAGTGATGCTGACAGCTCAGTGAGCCTCATAGCGTGAGAAGGTTGAGGAAGTGGCTGGTGTGAGAATGCTGCCACCGCAACCATGTGGCAGCTCACACTGAAGTCTGTGGTAGTCTCAATTCGACCCAGCATCCCCTGAACCCTGCTTTCAACTTCCACTGTGCACAGTGCCACATGTGCTCTTGCATGTGTTCATCTTTGACTTCTCCAATTCTACAAAAGTGATACAAACCTATGCAAATTAAATATCTATTACTCAACCCACTTCTTCATTGTTGTATTGCTGTTGCCGTCATTTTTAGAATCATCACACAATTTCCTAATTTATTATAAATGTAATAGGATTGTTTTTGGTTTATTATTATTATTTTTATTCTGTTGGTTTCTGCACCATAGGTCAGTTTCAACATTTCCATTTTTATGGTTAGAATAATTATAGTCTATAGTTAAGCCACAGACTTTCATTTTTGTTCCAAAAGGTACAAATTAACCAAAAGAACAATCTCCTCACACAGTGTGACCATTAGTCTGAAACACAAACACACTCGTGTTCCAGGATTTAATGCAAAAATGTCAAAGTTTAAGCAACAAATGATGCCAATAAAGAAAAATGAGCGGATTTTCAGCTCAGCTTTCTCATTCTGTGAAGGTTACTGGGGTTCATGTCTGAGCAGCAGAAGCGAAAAACAGGAAGGAATTTGAGATGCAAGGATGGGAGTGCAGTAGGAAGTGGCTCGTTGAACATATAGCTTGTTCAGTGCAGAGAATATAAGAGACAGGGTTGCGTGCAGTGTGTGTAGGCGTGTAGCCTACATATCCTTGAGTTTGCAGCCATCGTATCGAGGATATGCATTCACAAACAGGTTTTTTTTGAACGGCTGAGACCGCATCTTAGAGTGTTTCACTGTGTGTGTGCATGAGTGTGACATGTAGTATTTGACACATGCTCCTTTGCCGATTTGCTGTTACCACTGTTCTGATGAGTTTAGGTTTTCCTTCACAGATTTAAGAGAATAATAGATAGCTGTGATACAGACAGACGCTTACCTGTGTGCTTTAATCGTTCTTTGGAAGATCATGCGCACTCCCTGAATCAGTGATGACCAAGCAGGAACCTCCACAACTGAAAACTTAAGCCAGCAGTTTCTAACAGTTTGTCTAATGGTGCCAAAGGTGAATCAAACCTGCAGGACTCACATGTTAAAATAGAGAATAACAGGTTTCAATTCTCACTTTTAAAGTTCTAAAAAAGACATTTTTTGACTTATTTATTATAAATGTAATAACTCTAAGGCTTAAAGTTAGAGGCAAGATTAGCAAGTGTGCCAACACAGAGAACTATAGCCGGTCACTGTGGGCTCAGCATCACCTTCAAATTAGATCCCTTAACTTTCTGCTGCTACTTGGAGCATTTTTAATGGCGTTAGCTGACAAATAATATGGCCTACTGTGAGATACAGACCATCCAGGACACTGATGCTTCAGTTTTAGATATGCATACCTATGTGTTGTGCCTCTATAGTTTAGGAATATAACTTGTTAAGTAAGATTGTTAGCATCAGCTGGTGTGTTAGTATGCCACCCTCTTGTCCAAATATGCTATCCATATATTCTTCTGCTTATCGGGCCGGGTCGCGGGGGCAGCAGACTAAACAGAGAAACCCAGACCTCTCTCTCCCCAGACACGTCCTCCAGCTCATCAGGTTACGGCGTAGGTTACGGCGTAGGTTACGGCGTAGGTTACGGCGTAGGTTACGGCGTAGGTTACGGGGTAGGGTTCAGGGGGGATTTCCGGTTACAGACCAATGCAGAAGTCTAAATGAGGCCTTAGAGGTTCTAATTCTCATACCTAACGGTTCAAACTTGGCTGCAAACCGCTCCAGTGTGAGCTGGAGGCCACCACCTGATGAAGCAACTGCCTCTGCCTACTTCATTAGCATAGAGGCCCATGCCCAGGAGTGCTTTTACAAACTGATCAACTGCGGCACCAAGATGGGCCTCATTTTTGAAGTGGCCAAATGAGGCTTCCTAAACATCGACATGGAAATAACAGGGCCTGACGGTAAGCAGATTTACAAAGGGAACAGAGAGTCCAGTGGGAAAAACTCTGTGGCACCACACATGGATGGAACCTACAAGTTCTGCTTCAGCAACAAGATGTCAACACGACACCCAAGATTGTTCTGTTCACCACTGATGTCAGCGAGGCCCCCGAAGTTCAAGACATGGAGACGGAAGCCCACCGAAAACAAGCTGGAGGAGGTGATCGACAAGCTGGCAGTTACAATGACAGCCATGAAGCATTGGCAGGAGTACATGGAGGTCTGTGAGAGGATGCAACCAGCAACCAATGACAACACGAACAGCAGAATGTGGTCATTGTTTGAAGCTCTGGTTCTGGTGGCAGTGATGCTCAGACAGATTTACTATCTGAAGTGATGAGCACAAAATCAGCACAAAACACAGTCTAGGAACTATTGAGTGACCTCACTGAGCTACACCCATCTTTAATATGTAGCCTATGATACAGAGCATGAAAGGGAGTGCGGCGTACTCTTTATTTCAGCCATCTCCCTGTAAGTAAACCACTGTATCATTTGTAGTTTTACCTTCCATCTTGCACAGTTCATCTGTTTATCCTGTTACTGTAACGATCTAGCTTACATGTTAGTATAAGCTAAAGTGTATCATAATTCACGGAGTCATAATTCAACACATAACTCATTGTTTGTTAGAAAAATAGTTTTTTGTCAGTACAGGCAAGTGAACGGGACAGCAGTGTGATGCTTCCTACAGCAGCTCCCCTCACATCATGCAAGTGTGCAGTGAGATGTGAAAATGTCGTACATGCCGGTACATCCCATGGTGATAGACGCCTATTTTTGACAAGGAAGCATTTGATCCTCTTTGGAGCACTGCGTACAGATTAAACTCAAAAAAGAAAAAACAAAGATTACAATTTTTATTATTTAAATAAATAGATTTTAAAAAACAGCAGCTGCCTGCCAAGATCTACAGAGCTGCTGAAGGCCTTTGGAAGGGGTTTTAGATGCCTGTTAGTCTGGAAAGATGGTTAATATTGTAAATATTTAAAATAAATCCTTCCGCTGCAAGAAAAATAGTCCACAGTTAAATTTTAAACAATTAGCAATCTGCCCAGGACTGGACAACATTGCAAATTCAGCTTGAGGCATGAGTCTACAATCAGAAAGAGACTGAGCACTTTGTCAGGCAACAGCATTTGAACAAACAGCATACAATAAAGGTCCAGGCCTTTGGGGATGTGGAATGTGTGAATGAGACAGGCAACTACTGAATGTGCAAGAAAACCCACGGACATCTGGGAAGAGTGGTCACACAACTCGGCCAACCAAGAACAAGGAGTTGTTGAAAATTAAGCAACATGTCTGCAAAAATATATTTCAGCTAAATAAGACTATACCAGCTTCCAAGGCCAATAGTGCCATCCATCCATCCCTTCCACGTCACAGGGGGGCCGGAGCTTATCCCAGCTGTGTACCCTGTGAGAAGCAGGGTGCACACTGTACAGGATGCCAGTCTGTCACAGGGCTAACACACAGAGAGAGAGACAACCATTCACACTCACAGTCACACCTATGGACAACTTAGAATCACCAATTTAAGCCCAGTAACTGCATGTCTTTGGACTGTGGGAGGAAACCGGAGAACCCGGAGAAAACCCACAAACTCCACACAGAAAGGCCCGGGCCAAGGGGGCTTCAAACCCGGACCGTCTGGCTGTGAGGGCACAGCGCTAACCACCATGCCACCGTGCTGCCGCCAAGAGTGCCATCACTACTGCATTAACATCTATTGCATAACTAAAAACTCCTAGGCTCAAATCCAGTGGCTGGCTGGAGCCTTTCATGTGCTCGCTCTCTCTGTGTTTCACCTGGGTTCTCTCCGAGTACTCCGGCTTCCTCCCACGGGTACTCGTACTCAAGAATGAAGTAAAAACTTTTTAGCATTAGCTGACTTAGCGCTTCACTCTCTTTTCTAAATGTGCTCATATCTGCCTCTAGAAAATCAGCATCATGGCTGTGACCAATCTTTTGACACGGCCTTTTGGGATAGACCTTCAGCATGCTAGATGAGGGTTCTGGCGTGGTTCTAGTTAGGCTTTGTTTTAGTGTGATGGCTGGGGAAGGAATTTATACAATACATAAAATCAGTGCTGTCCTCACAAACATGGACGTATAGGAGCGTGTGTTTTGGAGGTGATTAAAGGGCAGTAGTGACATAGCAGGGAAAGAGAGTTTCCTTCATTTTGTTTTGCAGAATTGGAGCTGTGTTCTTACACACACACACACACACACACACACACACACACACACACACACACAAAATGCTGTGCCCAACCACTGAATGTAATTCGGACCGACAGCTAGCCTTCACGCTCTGACGCACTTTGCCTCCCAAAATGGACGCAGAAGGACCGTTTTACACACAAATGTGCGCGCATACACATGCCCGGAATGCCTAAATGGGCTTTCTCTCTACAACAGCTGAAAACAACCAAACATTAAGGAGGAGGAGATGGGAATATATGGTCGGGGAAGTGAGGTGGAGGCATGATCATTTTGGGAGACACACAGGCCAGCCGACAGATTGCCACAAATGCGGCAAATGAGACATGCTGACGTATCAGGAATGCTGATGTGCTCAATAAGGATTTCTCAGACAGGCATTTTTGGATCTGGGACAGCAGTTTTGTTCCATAGTTGAAAGGTCATCTCAGCAATGACTCAATTTTTGCTTTGCAGACTTGCAGCATTTTCTCCAGCAGCCTCTCACAACCACACACTTGTCAGAGCATCTTTGTGCTCATGCCATTGCTTCCCGACCATCATTTCCCATCATTAGCCTATTTTTCCTCTTTTTCATCTGCTTGGTTATGCAACCTTTTAAGAATCCGTTCTGCTTCCTGTTTTCAGTTCGTCACAAACACAAAGTCGCTCGAAAGCTTTGAGGAAATTTCTTCAAATTTGGCACAAACGTTTCCTTGTGACGAACCGCAGTAACTGGATTTTGGGAGTCACAACTCAAGGTCACTCAAGGTGACCTTATGCAATCCCATTCACTTGTAACATGCTATTTTATGAACATGGGGGATTATGTTTAAAGTTCAAGGTCACTCTGATCCCGTGTGCACCCTGAATGTGATCCCGCGGAGTCACTTTTGTGTCACTGAATTGTAAGGCAGCAGTTTGTGTTGCTGTTTTCCCTCTACTATCCTCACGCCCATTTAGTCATAATGCATGGCTTGTGTATTTATTTATACTTAAACTGTGTTGGAAAGATTTCCGGCTTCATTGTACTGTGACTCCTGAAAGCAAACCTAAATGTATCTGACTGTTGTCTGTTTCAGGAGTGCTGCAGTGTTGTGCTATCGCCAATGTCAAACACAGAGCCCATTTTAACCGCCACTGAAAAAAGTTAGAAGACGTTCTGATACACACGAGAAAAGTGGGGTTCGATTAAGTAGAGGAGAAAAGGAATGTGCAGGCGAGAGTGATTTATGGCAGCTGAGGTATGTAATAGAGACAGTAAGGTGTGATTTAGGGCTGAGAGGAAAGTGGAGGAGAGGGGGTACGATCTTGGCAAAGACTGAGTGTCATTTAATGCGGGAGTGAGTGGAGAAATTATTGCATGGCTGCTACACTAGTTGACTATAGATGTGACATATGGCTCATAAGGCTGCTATCCCAGCTGAATGGGAATTACTCCATTAACGCAAGTTGAATGCTAACTGCTACTGAACATATTGGGCTGGCAGCAAAGAGCTGAGCTGGCTAATGACTGTATGTCACTGTAATGGTGTGGCTCTATCAAGCGGCCCTGCCTCTGTGGCATGCTTAGATCTTCATGGCGCCACCCTACCCCCAACTCTTCTTTATGGTGACGCCAGATGACCTTCCAAATGGAGATTAAGATGAAAAAGTCATCCCTGCAAGAGGTTTCTCACATCAGACATTCTACATGCCATCATTACATCCATTTCATAAATCATCTGCTGCATTTAGGCTAGCTGGCTCATGGACAGATGGGACCGATTTCTTTAAACAGGCTCTGTGTGAGTAAAGAAGGATCCTGGGACAATTTGCTGCAGGTACCTCACAGTTAGAAGGCGAGTCTCCCTGGGCTTTCTCTGCAGGAACGTCCTGTCAGCTGTCATTTATATCAATAATAACTTTCTGAGGCTGTGCTGTGGGGCCCACTTTGTGGCTGAGTTTCTGTGGTTCCTAACCGCTTCCACTTTGCAGTGAGACCACGTGGAATATCGTGGAATATCGTGGAATATCGTGGAACATCGTGGAAAATCTAGAAGGGAAGAAATTTCACAAACAAATGTTGAAACAGTGGCATCCCATTACAGTGCATTGCTCAAATTCACTGAGCGCCTTACACACACATTTTTGTAAAGGCAGACTGCATGGCCTGAACTCATAGATCAAGAGTTGTGGCCCAATACTTTGGTCCATCGAGTATGTAAGACAAAAAAAAAGATTTTTTACTTTTCCAACAAGCTTGAACGTCAGTGTTTGGTGTGACCACCTTTATTCTGCACCGCAGCCGGAACTCTCTGAGGCAGATTTCTTCTCATTTCCTTTGAGTAGTCTTCAGGAACTGTTCTCCAGGCTGCTTGAAGGACATTCAAAGATCTTGTTTGGATGTCGGCTGCTTTTTGTTCAGTTCTCTGTCTAAATAATCCCACACTGCTTCAGTAATGGTGCGGTTGGAGCTCTGGGGAGGCCAATCCATGACTGATGTGTTTGGGATATTGTCATGCTGAAAAATGAGCCCTTTGCTAATCAGATGCTTTTCTCTCTGTTCCCCTTCCTAAAGAATGACTTCTTGACAGCCACTCTTCCACTGAGGCCATTTCTGATGAGGCTTCAGTGAACAGTACATGGATCTCCTGAAGGGTCAGAGCATGTCTTAGGTCCTGTATCAGGTCTTTGCTGGACTTTAAACTATTTCTTAAGGATATGACTTTCAGATACTGTTCATCTGATGTTTTTTAGGCCTGCCAGCTCTTCTTTGTCCTCCACTTGTCCAGTTTCCTCAGGTTTTTTTTATAAACACGCTGCACACCAGGCCCAGAAAAGTTTTCAGCTAACAGCTCTTTGTCTATCACTGTGCTGGTTGAAAAATACAATTTTATGCCGGTCAAACTGGAGTGAAATGTCTCCAAAAAGTTTAAGGTGACTTTTCTTTGCATGTGGAAGATCACTGACACTAGCACTTGTTCTGAAGGCAGGAATTTAACCAAAACTGCATACGGTGTGCAAAGGACAGTGATCACAGTGGATGAGTTAAACATTTCAAACATGTAGAAGTATCTTTACATTGTGATTCCTCTAGGTTTGTGTGTCAAATGATACAAATGTTTCCAAAACAGTGCATGAAAAACATCATTCTGTGCATGCTTTCATGAGACCCTCCCTGCGTCTTGCACATGTCTCTGTATTTTATTCAGTTATATCACCTTCTTCTTTTTATCTAATCACAGTAACGACAGCTCCTCTGGGTATTATTGCTATATTCAAGGGTACTAACTTCCTAGTTGTTCCTCTGAGACTATCTATCTCTTTATACCGAGCATGAGTCTGAAAGCAGTAGGCTATCTGTCATTCATGCTATTAGTTCATGGTTATCATCAGTGGTGGCCAAGGCCATTAGCCCAAAGACATTAGCAGCAGCCATCAGCAAAGCCATTAACTCCTCTGCCTGCTAAAAGGCTACTGTCCCTCACAAAGAATCATTAAGAGGTAGAAAGAGATGGGCATGGTGGGAGAAGGAGAGATGAAAAGACAAAAAGGAAAAGAAGAAAGACAAGAGGCATATAGGGGAGAAAATTAGATACAGAAAGACTGAAGAGGAGAAAAAAAAGAGTCAGAGGGTTTTTTTAATTGCTTCTTGTGACATTTCTCCATTTATGTGCATG
Organism: Cichlasoma orientale; assembly: GCA_034780415.1. Classification (NCBI taxonomy): domain Eukaryota; kingdom Metazoa; phylum Chordata; class Actinopteri; order Cichliformes; family Cichlidae; genus Cichlasoma; species Cichlasoma orientale. The sequence goes on from JAVDPK010027786.1 coordinate 14,725, forward strand.
CATAATGTCACTGCAGTGTTTTACCGGGCTGTGGACGGGATCAGCACGGCTAGTTTTACATGGATAAACCCTACGACTCTGATATGTGTAATATAGCTCGTGGAAATACCATTTAAGCAGTGGTAAACACATTAAGTATTTAAATGGTTATATATCTGTAAAATATCTCCCTCTTTATTGGAGAACCTGATTACTTTAAACAACGACAAAAGAAACAAAAGGAACCCAAAAATCTGCTCCTCATGGTTACACATCACTCTTTACAGCTTTACAGCTTTACAGCTTTACACATGGTAGTTTGCACGAGCCTTTTATATTAACCAGCACACACAGTCACAGAGAGGCAGGCCTGTGTGACTGCGGTAGGTGAAATGTGTATTTCTCAACTAGGAAGTCCTCCAATCAAAACGACAGTTATGAGTTGTTTGTTCCTGCTCTCAAACATAACCCACAGGAGCGTTTCCAAAACGAGCACCTCTACAGGCGGCAGGAGACATCACAACCTGATATTGTATGTATGTATACATATATACAGTATATATATATATATATATATATATATATAGCCAGAGAGAAGAAAGGCGGCTGCAGCTACAACATCAAGAACCATCACTGTGACATCACAGTGAAGTAAGCCCCATCTATTAAGATGATGTCATCCTTTCATTTAGACACAGGCTGGTTTTACATTAATTTTCCTCACGAGTTCATTCAGACATTCTCATGATATTGATGAAATGAGCCACAACATGCAGCATGTCTATAGATTAGTCAGCAGTGGTACAAAGTGCCTCAGGTTTGATTTTGCAGCTATATTTTGATGGTTAATTTGATAATTAGTGAATGTATCAGATGTTTTTTAAACAGTGGCTTATAAATGAGAGATCACCCGTCACTGCCACGTCTCTGTTTCAGGGATATTATCAGAATTATCAATGATCAAAATAATTAAGTGTTCTTGTACATAAATGCATGCTACTCTCTTTTTGGAGAAGCTCATGGAAGCTGCTCTTATGTAAAAAGATCAAAAGAAAAACTTCTAGAAGCAACAAACTTCTTCAAACCTCAGATCTTGTTCACATTTTGCTAAAACATTTGTCTATAATCATTACATTGTTTCATTTTCTTTAATGGAGTGACTGAGATTCAGGTTCTGTCCAGCTGAAGTGGCCTGAGCCACAGCTCTGTCATGGTGCAGGATAGTTTAGGAAACTACAGTAAACCAGTCAGTGCTTCCTCTTCTGGCCAAGAACACAAGACACTAACCAGCATGAGAACAGACCGCCTCCTCTTTTCCAATGACCGTTAGTAACAAATGTGTGTTTGTTGTTCCCAGTAAAGAAACTGGCTGGTGTTCAAGCACTGAATGACCTTAAGTCTGCAAAGCATCACAGTTTATCTATACTGCACTCTACTACACAAGGTACCCGGCACTACAGTGAGCCTAGTGAAAGATCTGAACTGTCATTCAGCAGTGATCTACCACAAATTAAACAATCACGGTTTTGAATGTATTTGTATTAATCCTAAGGTTGTGCAGTGTTCCATAATTGATTTAGTCACTGATTTATTTATTTATATTTAGAATATTTTCATTGGTCTAACACTGTCATTTGTGCACCTGTACATTCAGTGTGCCACCCAACAACATAGTGTGGTTTCCTGTGCAGACATCCCGTCAGTGCATTGACCGAAGCGCAGCATTACCCCATACACCTGTGTTTCTGACTCCATTAGTCACAGAAAAGCTCTAAACAAGTTTTACAGTTTCACTGAACAGAAATCTGTAGGCAGCACCTGCTGAACCGAACATGGAGGAGAGCAGCAGGTGCTAAATTCTTTCCAACAGCAGCTTTTTTTACATGTACTCAAAAGCTTTTCTTTGTGTGTAAACATTTCCTCGCTCCTTTAATTCCTTTATTTTTTCCTTCCTCATCTCTTCGAATTCCCATCACATATGAACTTGACTTCCATGTTAGTGACAGAATTCTTCATTGCGGTTTGAATCCAGTTTGAATCACCACACTGTGCGGATTCCTCCGTCAGCTGATGCAGAGCTCATTCAAATGACTGCAGCTGTGGTGATTGGCTGTAGATAATGGAGCCTGATCGTCCTCTGCACCCCTCACTGGACATACAGCTTCACTCACACAAGGACAGACACTTTACCACCTGATACCATCATACCTACATTCATTTTATAATTGTATCATATTAGGTTTTTATTTTTTTGAGCAGAGAGAAAAGACTCACAGCAGATCCCTGATGTAATCCCACCCCCACCTTGACCCCATCTGTCACTCCTACTGCTCGCCTCACCACTGTCTCGCTCTCCTCATACATGTCCTGCACCACCCTCACATACTTCTCTGCCACTCCTGACTTCCTCATACAGCATCACAGTTCCTCTCTTTGCACCCTCCAGGATTGTGTTAAATAGTCTGCTCAAAATGCCCATACCTCCACAGGTGTGTCACGTGCCTTTCCACTCTTCATCCTCTTAATAGCTGCCCCACTTCTTGCTCTGCACTTCCTGTTTCACTAATTTTCGTCTGTCTGGCCTCCTCTCTCTCTCATTTTCTACATCCATCAGCTCCTCAAAGTACTCCTTCCATCTTCTCCACACTCTCTTTTCACTTGTTAGCACATTTCCATTTCTGTCCTTAACCACCTCAGCCTACTACATGTTCTTTCCAGCTCAATCTCTGCCGAGCCAATAGGCACAAGTCCTTTTGGCTTTGCCACTTCCCTCTTTGCTCCCAGAACTTCTGTGTAATTTCACACAGCAACTCAAAATGAAAGTAAACAGTGAGCGAACTTGAAACACAGTCTAAAAAGGCCGACTTAAAACAACTGCAGCGCAAGGACTGAACTCTGGCCCTCTTAGGGGAAAGTCCTGTCCCACCTTCTGCTTTGGACTTTGTTACTGCTTTAGTTTTGAGACCAGTATGTTCTGTTCTGTGGACTGGTGTAACCTGGCCGGTCCACAGCAGTTACTCTGTAAGTGTAGAACAGTGAAAGAAGTCAGCAAAGCAAAGCAAACAGCACTGAATCTTTTGAAGAATAGTAAGAACACAGAAACACGCCTACATCCATATTCTGTTTACCTCCATTCCAGCTCAGCGTCAGTGTCACTCCACACACACACACACACACACACACACACACACACACACACACACACGCACACACGCACGCACGCACGCACGCACTCACTCACGCACACACACACACACACACACACACACACACACACACACACACACACACACACACGCTCCCGCGCACACCCACGCACACACACACACACACACACACACACACACGCACACACACACACACCCATCATATAACATTCATGCAGTTTATTCCTACTGCAAACATCCCAAGGACCGTCTAGATGGAGTTCTGTCCATAATACTGGAATTAAATTGTTCCCTTAGCAACAGCAAAGATAATCCACTGAAGCAACCTTAATGTTACATCTGAGTCCAAAAATCTATCAGCAGGAGCAGAAGGGGGCAGGTCACACAATAATGCTTGGCATAAAAACAGTAACACAACATGTGACAAATATATATATTTTTTAATCATAGCTTTTATTTACATTGTTACTGATATTTTGTAATTTAATTTGGGGTCCTTGCTGGACCGACTGTAGCAGGAAGTACAGCAAAGATGGGATTGAATACTTGTGTTTGTAAGCACCTTTGCTGTGGATGAATCCGGCTGCATTTCTCACTGTGATGAAGAGACTGCATCATTCTTTTAATGTTTAAAGTAACATCAGGTTTAAACATGTTCTTACCTGTTAAATGAGAATATTATAACAAGGATACAGTCAGACAAATGAGTCGTAACATAAATCATATTTATTGGTTTATCTAACTGATTTTCAGCCTATATGTGAAAACGGGTTCATGTAATACTGTTGTTAAATTGTGTGTTTTTCTGCCCAGGTATTCTTCTACTGTACTGGGAGTGTAGTTGCTTCTGGATTGTACTGAACAGTGGATCCAAATCTGACATTACTTTTCTGCATTCATGATTCCATAAATTTTGACAAGCGCTCCAACACCACTGGCTGAAATGAAGCCTCAAACCATGACAGAGCCTGTGTTGTGTTCAACACTACACAAACATATTTATGATGATTTAACCAAAGAACTCACATCAGACTGGACTGTAATGTTGCACACCTCAGCCTTTCCTCCCCATTTCCCTTCCTTAAGAATGGCTTCTTGACAGCCGCCCTTCCACTGAGACCATTTCTGATGAGCCTTAAATGAACAGCAGATGGATCAGTTGAAGGGCCAGACGCATCTCTCAGATCCTATGTCAGGTCTTTCCTGGATTTTTTCCCTGTAATTCTTAAGGACATTACAGTCAGATAGATTTTTATGCCCGCCACTTCCTCTTTTGCCCTCTACTTGTCTAGTTTCCTCAAATTCTTTAAGTACATACTGCACACCATGCTGAGATATGCCAACGTTTTGCCTATAGCTAATCTTTAGGAATCAGCCTGTCGATGTAAACCATTATATGCCTGCAAAACCTTGCAAATCTTTGGCATTTTCACAGATTCAGTGAAAGAAATGGAAGCATACGTGTTTTTGTGGCAGGGTGCTAGTAACAAAGTCCCTAAAGATAACATTTAAAACTGGTTCTTTGTCATGTTACCTGTTATGTGTAGACACAGTTCTGGTTCATGCCCTGAGTTGGGCATCTCTTCTTTTTTTTTTCTTTTTTTTGCTTGAATGATTCATAGGTCAGTGTTCAGTGGCTTAACAAACAAATGAAACATTCCTCTGAAAATGTTCAAGGCCTGCACAGAACATGGGTGAAAAAGTAGCCAGTTATCATGTTCCCTGGATCTGGGATGCAGAGTTTTGGGCTCATGATTCTTGAGCTTTCCTTCTTTTGTAATATTGGTTGTAATTATTATTTTCCCAGTGGCCTTTATATATTGTTTAGTTCTTTGTTTACTTTCCTATGATGTATTTTTCTAATTTTGTTTCCGTCTACAGTCATTTATATGTTTCTGGTGACTCTGCGGTTGCATTTAGTTCATTCTCTTTGTGTTTTCATTCTGTGTTCACGTCTTTTGTCTTCAGTGTTCTCCTGCGTTGTGTTGATCTTGTATCTGTTGCGTCTTATTTCCTGTTTTATTTTGGTAGCAGTCATTCTCTGCGTCATGTGTTGAGTTTAACTTCACCCTGTCTCATTATGTTAATTGTCTTCAGCTGTGTTCCACACCTGTTTCCACTTCATCACCGTATATGTTGTCTCAGTTTTCCTTTGTTGGGTCGTCCATGCGTGCTTCCTATTATTCCTGGTGATTTCTTTATTGGATTTCCTGGTTTGCTTTTTGTTTATTCTGAATTTTGGACTTTCTGTCCTCCCTGGACTTATTCATATTAAATGATTGCCTCTTGCTCTTTGGTCGGCAGATAAACACACCACAATCCACCGAGTATAACACACCACTGCCTAACATTTTTTGAAACACCCTCTGAAAGTTTGGAGAACTCTTACCTTCGATCACCTTCGAAAATAACTAGTCTTGCTCATTGAAAGAAAAATCTAAAGAAATGAGTGGCTTAAGACTATTGTACAGTACTATAAATGCACTGAAAAGGTATTTTTAGGAAAATGATTAATGGCAATGAGACCATTATAAGTAAAATTTGAAATGAAAATTGTATTTCTGTCATCCACCTTGTTGATTTACACATGTCTTAGTCTTTACTGCATACTGCTGTCATTTATGCTAGTTTGTCCTTTCTCTGCTCTCAGTCTCGTGGTGTGTGCACCTCCTCACACACAGAGTGGAGCAGAGGAATGTAAAGACACCACTGAGTTTAGGACAACTCGTTAAGATATTGGAAAAGCTTCCCAACAAGTGGTAAACATAAAGAGTGACAGAGAGACACAGACAGGGAAAGACGTCCGAGCCTTTCAGTCTTCTCCTGTTTGCTTTATGCCACAAACCTCTGCAAACAAACAAAGAGCCCTGGCATAGCAGCTGTGAGATACTTCCAAATAGCTTCCTCTATGCTGCGTTAGCGCTCAACTAGCTAGTGGTGCACTGCTGTGGATGTGTGGTGTAGTGAACCCACAACAGAAGAGAACTGAATATATCAGCAAATTGTCAGGATACCCAATCCAGATTTTTGAGCCCGGATCAGAGCAGCATCACAAGTAGTAGCGGAATTTTGCAGGTGCGTAGCTGACATCCAAATGAAGGCGGATGAGTTGAAGGTGGATGTGGCCTGAGAGCCCATTTGCCTGACAGCTGGTGTGATCCCATTAATAAGATGGTTCCTAGTTCTTCCTGGAAATTAGGTTGAGGGGTTGTGGAGTGACAGAGATGTAAGAGAGAGCTGCACAGATGTGGACAAAAATGGAAGGCAATGAAAGAGAAAAATGAGGGAGGTGTGTTTACCCTTTGACCTAATGTTCCACTCTATCCCAGCATACTTTGGGGCCCCCTGACAGATGCTTAATGCCTCACATGGACGCACATGAATGTACATTAGCTTGCATTCACACACACACACATGCGCGCGCACACACGCGCTCCTGCAGCTAATCTGTGATATGCTTGTGGGGTGGTTGCTTTCATTAGCAGGAAGATCAGGGCGCTAAACCATCAGCTTTCATCTCTGCCTCTTTGTACAACTCGTTTTTTCTTCCTCCTGTTTTCCTGTTTTCTACTGTGTGCACATCAGCTCAGTGAGAGTGAATGACACGTGAATGCACCCATGCACTTGCACATGCTTACAAAAGTAGGCAGACTGTGAGCTCAGTGTCAGTAGGTTTGTTTTGGATCCAGGATCAGGTGGTTCACTATGTAGGTCAGAGGGAGAATAAAAGGAAAGGCAAGCCGTGTGTCAGATTCCTTAATAATTCATCAAACCTTTTTTTTTCTCTCTTTCTCTCTCTGCCTCCATCTTCTGACTGACATGGATGTGAGAATAAATGGATATGCTGGGAGGCACTCAGGCAGACAAACATGGGCAGAAGAAGAGCTGGACAGCCAACCACGCATCGAGCTGTGGAGCTTATTTGTCCTCGGGGAGCCTTTAGCTTGGATAATCACCTCAAGGAGCTTTTAGCAAGCTGCTGTCATCACCAGTGTGCCTATCTTGTTCAAATTTCTCAGTGCTTCACATTTTCTGCAAGGAAGGTTGCACATGGTCACGCCCATGCACAGGAGCATCGCCGTGCCCTGCTGTAAGGATCCTTCTGTGATCTTGCAGAAAGAGGGCGGCCCTGTCGAATGATTGACGTCTACAACCAAACTACATGCTCAAATGACCTCACATAGATACGCAGGCTGGTGACACAGGATATCCTGCTGTAGGCGTCAGCTCGGGGAAGAAGAGGAAGTGCAATCCGCACACGCTCACATGAGACCAACTTTGGTCCAAGTTTTCTCCAAAATATGAGGAAGTGATAGTAGTAGACTGCCCACAGGCTTAGGTGGAAAAGCATCTTGTCAAGAAGTGTAAAGGTTGTTGCAGCAGGAAATCTATAAGACGAACTAGCACAAAAAATAAATCAAGCATTTTCTTCAGTGGTTATGTGAAAAGAAAACCAGGAACTCCTGAACACTTTCACCCTGATTCTGTTCAAAAGAAATAACCATTCTTGGATGTTCACTGATTAAAATGCTCGGTCACATTTACTGTAAGCATTCACCAGGTCACCGGCAAACCACGTCAGACGAGAGTCAGGATCAGGTGGTTTCAGGTGAAACTGGAAGAGATCGCTTTTCAGACCAACTCTCGTTCATGTGCTTTACCCTTACAGGAATTCTGCTGTAAGAGTTCCAGCTGCCCCAACTGTTGGAACCAACCCCAACCCTATCCCTGCTGTCATAGGGCAAGAGGCAGGGTACACCCTGTACCGGTCACCAGCCTGTCACAGGGCTAACACAGAGAGACAGACAACCATTCACACCTATGGGCAATTTAGAATCACCAATTAATCTGACCCCACTAATTGCACCTGGAGAAAACCCACACAGGCACGGGGAGAACATGCAATCTCCACACAGAAAGGCCCAGGATATGGTGGGTTTGAACCCAGACCCTCTAGCTGTGAGGTAACACCGCTAACCACCACACCACCGTGCTGCCTAACTGGAGCTCTATAATACTTAAATTGGAAATGATGGGCTTGAAAAAAAAGCATGTGTCCCGAGTCAGGGTGATCATTATTATTATTTTATTATTAGCATTATTTTCTTGGTTTCTGCCTGATTCATCTTTCTCATTCTGGTTATGAAATGACTGAAAGTAGAGGGGGGGGGGGTGTCCAGGAACTGAAAAATATATCATTGCTTTCCATAACTGTAGGGAGTGAGTGCTGCAAGATTTGCCACCGCTCTAGTTAACGTCACTATTTTCTATTGTAGTTTTGGTTAAGATTAGCTCCAGCTGTTTGCAGGAAATGAAACACAAATAGTGACCTTGTCACACAATTTTTTGATGCGGGTATGTACCACAGCACCTCCTCAAATAAGGTTTGTGGTAAAAACAAACTATCGCATCTGCCAACCTCATTTTAGAGCATTCAAACGAGGTGCAGGTCATGAACTTCTAAACGCTGTTTTGAACCCTTAGGAGTGCTTCCTTGCAAAGAGTTTGAGAGAAACAGGAGGCAGGTATGAAGTAGGGGGAGGAAATACAGGAAGCAAAGGAGGCGGTGATGATGGGAGGTGAGTGTTTGTCTAAGTGTGTGTGTGTGTGTGTGTGTGTGTGTGTGTGTGTGTGTGTGTGTGTGTGCGTGGTTGTGGTTGTGTTGGATTCAATGCCTGAAGCAGATGGGGAATGAAACAATGGTGGCGCTGTGACATGATGGGATTCCCCTACATTACCCCGTTGGGCTGGGACAGTGAGGCCGAGCAGTGACAGCCGTGTGTTTGCACACTTGTCATGTGCAGGAGTGAGAGCCAATGTTTGGATCTGGACATCACAGAGGGTTTATTGTTGCAGCGCATCGCTAAACCGATAAAATGAGATAAACTCTCCTGCAGAAACAACACCAGGATAATGAACTATTCAGTGTATAATATATATGTGTGTATATATGTGTGTATATATATATATATATATATGGACCTTATACAACAGACCCAAATATTTCCACACAAAGTCACATGTGGGCATGTTTTGACCCACATTACTCCAACTGCAGTAATGGGGTCAAAGACTGCTAGCCGAGAGCTCCCACTGCTCCCTCTCTGCTCTACGATCCCTTCTTTATGTAAACTCTCTGTTGGGCTGTCAGTTTGATCTGTTAGCTCTTAATACAAAATATAGTTTCATAAGTTTCATCATCATTTAGCAGAAATTTCCACAAAATTCAATATAATGCACACTTAGATGCACTAGCAGTCGAAATAATAGAAGTAATTTTATATAACACATAAAAACTCCACGCAGAAAGGCCAGATGGTGGATCCAACCCCAGGAGCTTCTTGCTGTGACGTTAACCACTCGCCCCACTGTGCTGCTCATAGAATAGAAACATGAATTCATTTATTTTTATTATTATTTTGAATTCTTTGTGATCTTTTGTTAAATGTTCCATAATTAGACATCTCGTTTTTCAATTACAATGTTCAGATATTTCAACATTCTATATATTGTTTGGTTGTTTAGATTTTGTTACTTCCATTCTTGTGTTTCAAAGGTTTAAGAAAGCGCTCACACGGTTCCAGCTGCTGTTTAAACAATCCACTGACTCCACCAAGCTGATGGGCCAAGGAAGGCTGTTACCAACTGCAGGCGCTTCAGAAGCATGGATCATCTCTATGAATTTAAATTAAAAAGGTTCAAATGTTTGTTAAAACATTAGAGCATTAAAAGTACAAGGCCCAGATAAACTTTAATGGTCTTTACTCCTGTGGCAATAGTTTGGAAAGCTGCCGTTTTCTGGCTTCTTCCATGGACCTTGGACACTACGAAATATCGTCACTGCTCTTTCCACGTCACCTCCAGGTAAAGTGTTCACTTATAAAGAGAAATGGAGGTGTGGCTGTGTGCAAACAGTATGCAGATTGCAGGCAGCAGCCAGTCCTCTGATTTAAAATGAGTCAGATTTTCTGACATACATACGGTGGTACAAACAAAATGGTGATTTTGCATGCAAACTGTTTTTTTGCACAGGGTCAGAGCATTTACATGCACGTATTAGTAAACAAGGTCTATCGTGTGGAAAGGAGCATGTGTTGCAAGCAGCCAAATCCATAGGCACTGGTGCCCCTGACCATCAATAAGTCAGATGGCCCCTCCCCTCTTTGTTCCATAGGATGCGGTGTCCATATTTTCCAAAGAGAAATTAAAAATTTGAAAACAGTTTTCCACTTTGCCTCAGCCCATTTTAGATGAGCTTTGGCCCAAAGGAGACGGTGGAATTTCTGGATCATATTCACATACGGCTTCTTGTTTGCACGATAGAGCTTTAGCCTGGGTCTGTGGATGGTGCAGTGAACTGTGGTCACAGACAGCGTTTCCTGGAAGTGTCCCTGAGCCCATGCAGTGATTTGCGTGACAGAATCATGCCTGTTTTTAATGCAGTGCTGCGCTCGTCCTTTGAGCAGAAAAGTTATCTTTTGATGATGTTCACGGTCTTCAGATTTTTATCTTGAGGAACATTATTCTGAAATTGTTCCACAATTTGTAGACACTTTTTTACTTTACTTCTGAATAAGCTAAAAATCAATAAGCGGGGGAGGTGTGGAGATGTGTTTGTCTATAATGCTGTGAGTTATGGCCAAACAGCTTCACTTTGGTTTGGTCTGGCCAAAGGACAATGAGTGTGTGAAACCCTTACGCTCCGGGGGCCATGAATACAGAAGGAAAACTAAAACTGGGAACAAAACAGGTCTGGGGGTCGGCCAAGCGGACAGAGCAACTCAGGGTGCCGGCGTCGACAGAGGCGATGGGGCACCTCTAGTGGCTGGTGACACAGGAGACAGGACTCCACCAGAGGCTGGCAGTGAAGGAGACACTCTGGAGGCCGACAATAGCACAAGCAACAGAGCATCTCTGGTGGTTTGGCTGGGGGCTGGCGATGGTAGAGACAGAACCCCTCAGGAGGCTCAACACGTGACCAGCAGTGGAGGTGGAGTCCGTTGAGATCAGGCAGTGCAATAAGCCCTAGACTCCTCCACAGACGGAGCAGGATCCACCGGCTCTGGACTCTGACTCTGCTCCTCAACTCCCATCAGCTGCTAATCACCTCCCTCGGCTCTTTCTTCCTCTTAGAGGATGGAAGAGCGCGATGCAGTTAAAGGCAGGGTGCAATTTGCCAGGAGGCTGGGGGGATTTACAGCCCTATCAGTCTACACATCTCTGCCTCCGCTAAATTATTTTCGTCCCAGGTGGGAAAATATATTCATTTATTCCCCCTGATTTTCAGCACAACAGTCTACAGCCTAACCAACTTTTCATTAAGCCACCAAACAATGCTGTTTCAACATGAAACCTGTCACTAGCTAAATCAAAGATAAATGAAAATAAGTTGCATCAGATTTTATAGAAAACTCACAAAAATGACCCGCAGCTTCTTAGTTCAGCTAGTCGAGCTGCAGCTGTACTCCAGGGCTTCTGTCTGTGGCAGTTATTAACACCTGATGTGAAGAGCTCTCCAATAAAAAAAATAACACAGTTTGATGGCTTTGCAACTGATGAAGCAGCCACAGTCCTGCTTGAAAGGTCCATCCCTGACCTGCTTATTCACTGCATCAAAAGTTAGAACCTGCTCTCCATGTTGCTGTAAGAACACTTTACAGATCTGAATCATTTTCACAAAGTTATTGACTCTCAAACTCAAAATCTCTGCTGCTGATCTCAGGGAAGACTGCTCAGGGAAGAGTATGGGTAAAAGTGAGCGATGCGCTGCAGATAGCACTCAGCAGGAACGCAGAAAAATCCAGCATCAAAGCAAAGTCTGTTCTCTTTGGAATCTGTTGTAGTGGAATTTATTTATTCTTTTTTGCATTGCTCAGTTTAGCTCATCTGTGTCTGCAACAGGAACACAAGACACTGTGCATAGTAAATTTATTTAAAAAGCTTCTCATAAATTCTGTGCTTATATGTTTACGTTCTGATGTTTAGTTGAAGTTCAGAATTATTCTACAATAAATGTGTCATCATGACCCGCTGTGGCAGGCAGGCAGAGGACCCCAAAGCAGGACTCGAGAGCTAAACTACAGACTGCTGCTACTGTTGCTAATATCAAACGCAGATCTGTGACCATATCACTCATATACATCAAAGTTATATTTATTTATTGTGATATTTATCCTTAGCTGTGTAAATATAACTTAAACAGATGTGTTTCTTTTATCTTATTCTATTTCTACATACATTTAGACTGAAATTGCTGCAGAATGGGAGAAGCACCTGTAATTTCATTATATGTGATGTATAATGACAATAAAGCTATTCTATTCTATTCTATTCTATTCTGCTTTTCTACAGAGGGGTAATGAGGGAACAGACAACAGGTGAGGAGCACAACTGAACATAATCACAGAAACAAGACAAGCAAGTAAAACTAAGCACTGAGACAAAGACTGACAAAGTAAAACAAGAAACAAGTGAGCACATAGAAAGAACGCAGACTTGACACAGGAGGCAGGCACACGAAGAACCAAGACACCGACACAGGGGG